>UESW01002215.1:0-31584 GCA_900491605.1 Calamus simplicifolius | reverse complement strand
ATACCACTCAGCCCCGGCACGGCGGTGCCCCCGAGTCGGTTAAGACCCTAAAGGCTCCGTACCCGGTTGAGTCGCCACTTGGGCGGCACACAAACCCCCAAGCTGGTTCAAAAGGAGCTCACTGGCATCGCGGCCCATGGGACACCACTCGGCCCCGGCACGGCGGTGCCCTCGAGTTGGTTAAGACCCTAAAGGCTCCGTACCCGGCTGAGTCGCCACTTGGGCGGTACACAAACCCCCAAGCTGGTTCAAAAGGAGCTCACTAGCATTGCGGCCCACGGGACACCACTCGGCCCCAGCACGACGGTGCCCCCGAGTAGGTTAAGACCCTAAAGGCTTCGTACCCGACTGAGTCGCCTCTCGCAGTGGTTCCACACCCCCGAGGCGGTTCAAAAGGAACCTGACGACTCCCAGCTCTCAGGTCACCCTCCGGGGTTCACTCCCAGACCCCGCGTTGGGAGAGGATTACTAGCCGCCCTCAGCTAGCCAAAGAAGGCACGCGGACATCCATCCAAGGCGGCGCAAGGTGCTAAGGTAAAAGTTCTACACTCCTTCCGCTTAGCCGACGCGGGACGCGCAAGCTCAAGGAGTGTGGAGGGCATTTGATGGGGTTAGCTGATCCCATGAAAAATAAAATTTTTTTGGACGGCCCCAAAGGCCGACAGACTCCAGCATCGGCCTCCAGCGTCGGCCCCAAAGGCCGACACCTCCAAGACCGGCACCTCCAAGGCCGGCACCTCGAAGACAGTCGGCCCCAAAGGCCGACACCTCCAAGACCGGCGCTTCCAAGGCCGGCACCTCCAAGACAGTCAGCCCCAAAGGCCGACACCTCCAAGACCGGCGCTTCAAAGGCCGACACCTCCGAGACCGGCGCCTTCAAGGCCAGCACCTCGAAGATAGTCGGCCCCAAAGGCCGACACCTCCAAGACTGGCGCTTCCAAGGTCGGTACCTCCAAGACAGTCGGCCCCAAAGGCCGACACCTCCAAGATCGGTGCTTCCAAGGCCGGCACCTCCAGACAGTCGGCCCCAAAGGCCGGCACCTCCAAGATCGGTGCTTCCAAGGCTGGCACCTCCAAGACAGTCGGCCCTAAAGGCCGACACCTCCAAGGTCGGCACCTCCCAGGCGGCCCCGGCGTGTCCAAGCTAGGCGGCCCTGGTACTTCCAAGCTAGCCGGCCCCGACGCATTCCTAGCCGGCCCTGGCCTCTCCAAGCCAGGCAGCCCCGGCACATTCCTAGTCGGCCCCGGCCTCTCCAAGCCAGGCGGCCCCGACACATTCCTAGCCGGCCCCGGCACATTCCTAGCCGGCCCCGGCCTATCCAAGCCTGGCGGCCCCGGTACATTCCTAGCCGGCCCCGGCCTCTCCAAGCCAGGCGGCCCCAGCGCTTCCTAGCCGGCCCCGGCACCTTCCCAGGCGGCCCCGGTTCCTAGCCGGCCACGGCGTCTCCAAGCTAGGCGGCCCCGGTTCCCAGCCGGCCACAGCGTCTCCAAGCAGGTCACCCTCGAGACTTCCTCTACGTCTCCAAGCAAGTCGGCCCCGTCCCGGCACTGCCTTGCCAACGGGATGGGCCCCAGCCATCTCGGGTCGACCCGGCCCGGCCCTAACAAGACGGGACTTCCCAGTTCCCGCCAGATCAGCCCCAGCGGCTCAAGAACCGCTCTCTGATGCGCGCCGCCCAATAGCCCCGCTGCTGATGGGACGTAACCCACCAACCAGCCCAGATCCACGCAAGGGCTCTGCAGACCTTCTGACTCATGCCACCCCACGTGACCATGCCAGGGTCAACCCCTATAAAAAGATGAACCCACTCACCAAACAGGTATGCGCGATAACCCCCAAAATTGCCATCAAAACTCTCAAAAGGGATTCCTCCTCTCGGAGACCCCTCTTTTCCACACAAAAATAGGGCTCACTCGAGCCCTTCTTCAGATATGACCTCCGTTACTAACTTGGCTGTCGGAGGGTTCCGTCGGAGCCCCCTCCGGCCCCGGGACTTTCTTACAGGCAATCCGGCGAGGTGAGGATTCGAGGAGTGCCTCCGTTTTTGACGTCTAGAAGAGGTAATCGAGCGTCATCAGATCACAATGTCCAGCATTAGTTAGAGGGGTACATGCTTGAGATGAGAATGGCGTTTCTGGGTCAACTTGCTTGAAATGGGTTCAGTCCTTGTGAATTATATTTTAGATTTAGGTTTAGGCTACAACTCCTGCATGTTCCATGACAGCATCTGTCATTGTGACAGGTCTCCATTTCAAGAATTTCAAATTCTTTTAATGAAATAATTAATCCTCCAAGAAGATCGCATATTTTTTTAATACATAGCAAATAATTTCCTAACAATCATACAATTCTGATATAATCAAAATGCTTTTTTTTTTTGATATTTTCTGCATTTTATCATGATGTTCCGATGTGAATATAAATGTACGTGAGATTTAAATATTTTAATTTAAGAATTTAAATATTTCTACCAACTGATTTCCTTGACAATATACAGTTAACTAATCCAATTTTTTATTTCAAAATTTTTGCCAAGGAAAGGCAAAAACATTTTTTTTGGGGTGATTAAAGGAAAAAATCTCTGAGAACTCGTTATATTATTATCATTGAATGACATGGCATAACAAAGGGGGCCAAGCATGACACAATCAATATCAATAACAAATATTTCAGGTCGTTAAGGTTTAAATGAAACAAATGAAACCATACCGTCAATTTTATGACAATACCAAATGATTGTAGTGTAGAAAAAAAAAGGAGGCAAAATTACCTCTTTGTTTTTAAAAAAAAAACAATTGGCCAATACCATTACCAGATGAACAACAAGCCTGATATTATATAAACTTTCAATGGAGTTATTATAAGGGACATAAAATAAGGTAATACCTAAGTATATCTCCAAAAGAATGCTATTGCTATCATATTTTCTTACCATTGATCAAGAACACACATAATGTAGATATGATGAAGAATAACATGGTAATGCGTTATCACGTGGCCTAAAAACTCGAGTAAAAGTTAATTGGTAGTAGAGAAATTTAAGTTATAAGCCCATAACGCATATCTTTTTCATCCAATGTGAAACTATTCTTAAGGTATTACAATCTTTCTTTTCTCATGCCCACCAACTTCTGCATACTTGATCGGCTCTAATACCATTTGTAATGCTTCAAGCCCATCTTCTGATTTCATTAATTTGTTAGCGGATCAAAACCATATAGCTTAAAATTTGAATAAATTTATTTGGTAGTAGGTAAATCTGAGTTATAAGTACATAACACTTATTTTTTTCATTCGATGTGAGATTATTCTTGAAGTATTACATAATCAAACGAAAATGATAATAATAATAAATCTTTAATCTCAAATTATGATGTGATATACTATCTAAAAATTCCTTTGGCTTTTCATATTATAATTTGTTGCATTGCTATTGTTGGTGTAGATTATGGCTACCTAATTGATAAGACTGAGTTTAGAGTTACACTCTATGTCCTTAAGACAATTTCGTTCCGCAATGGTGCTTACGGTCTGTATAACGATTATGTTTCAGGATACAACAGTCTTCTTTTGATGAATGCAGTATTACAATTCACCAAAATTATCGAACCAAGAATGCTTCTCTCTTTTTATATGCACTATTGCTATACTTTCTTTAGGAGAGTATGCAAATGCCTAAGAAAAGAATGGAATCGAATTCGATTGATTGGATTGAATGAATGTAAAGGTCTAATGTCCTATTTATAGGTTTTAGGTGCCTTTTGGATACATCCTTTTGGGTTTAAATTGATTTGAATTGGTTAATCGGATTTGATCAAAGGAAGCCTTTGATACATCGATTCATTCTGTGATAAGATGATCAACTGATCATATAACCCGATCCTCGTTCCGATACGATTTCACCATTGTGATTTGATGATCACGTTATCAGATAGGTGGTTGCACGGCTTTGATACACCATTTCAAGATCGAAACGATGATTTATCACAACGGCTTGATCGGATAGGTGATAGGAAGATCGGAGCGATGCCTTATCTCCAACGGTCAATCAATCGATTGGGTGCACTCAACGAGTGTGCGCCGATGGATCGACACTGCCACGATCGCGATCAATCACCGCATCTTAGTGTTCGATCAATCCGACCCTTCATCCTATTGATCTTTGGATTCAAACTTATCCTTCATCCGATCGATCAACGACGATATGAAGCATTTGATCTTGACCGTTTAATCGATCGATCAACTAATCCATGATCATCCAATCACCATCACTCTAATCAATGATCATTCAAGTCATCATTTGATCTCAGCCTCTCATCTTAATCTGATCAGTTTCCACCATCGGATCCTTATGATCAAAAAAAATTTAAAGCCCCTCGCAACGATGCGCAAGTGCAAAATGCGCCTACAAAGTGCGCATTGCGCCCTATGCTCACGCGCAAGCCCTCAAGCTCTTCGCTTATGATAACCTAAGAAACTTAAGCATGAAGGAAGAGGTTTCTATATAAGTGAACCTTCCTTTCTTAATTTTTTGATGTGGGACTAAATGTCATCTCAATTTTAGGGATGACAATGGTCCGGAGATGGCCCGGGGCGGTCTATACCGGTCCTCCTTCCCATTAGAAAAAGTATCCCCATTTTCTGCCCCATTTAGCCGTTATAGTTAACGGGACAGGGATGGAGATACCCGACCGGGCAAATAGGTACCCACTGGGTACCTGTTTGTTCATTTAAATAAAATTATTTTATTAAATTTATAATTTATTAAAAATTTAAAAAATAAAATTTTTTAGGATAAGATAGATCAATCACCAACAACCAATCGTTGATATTGATACATCTAACACATTAGCTTTAACACAGCAACAAACCAGATAGAAAATGATCTATCAATTCCAATTGCATTTCAAACGTATATATATTATATTTTATTTTTTTTTTTATATATTATATATATATTTAAAATTTAAATATAATATATAAAACTAACAGGGACGGAGATGGGTAAACGGGAATGGGGCGAAGAATACCGTCCTTGGGCCGTTTATCCGTTTAGCCGTTAACGAAAAATCCCTATTACCCGTTAAGTCATTTAAACCAGAGATTCTTTGACCCGTTAGAAATGGTACCGGCAAGGTAAATGGGGAAATGGAGAAAATTGCCATCCTTACTCAATTTCTCATTCACACACATAAGGAGGTAATGGGCTTTCAAGGCCCATTAGTGTATTTAAGGCTTATTGGCCCATTAGTGTATTCAACGCCTATTGGCCCATTTACCCAACAATCCCTCACATGAATGAAAATTGGACTTAGATCAAAGATCATCAAAGATCAGCAAAGGTGATCCCCCGCACAAAAGGATTTTAATGCAAATGAATATGCAGACACTAAATAGAGTATAGTGGGATGAAGTTGTATCAGGATAGGTAGCTTGTGGCTTTGAACCTTCCTTAGTGAGTTGTTATCGAGTTTACTTGCTAAAAGTGAACATGATATCTTGAACTTTCAGCATTTTGTGTAAACCAAAACAATAACAATCACTCAACTTCTTTCCGAGCATTCTTTTGGTTCTCATGGTTGTGTTCATTTTGGCCCCGAACAATCTCCTGGTTTCATGAGTGCTTTAGAGAATTAAACCTTAAAATTCTCATAGAATTGGCCCAGTTCACACTCACATAGGTGATTCTTATTAAGAGTATCCTGCTGTACCCCACATGATTTTCATGTCATAAGAATCATTAAAAGCAATGCTTATCCTAGTACCTTTAGCAGGTAGCACCAATTATCATAGGAATGAGTAGGATTGGACATCCTTAGTGCTATGCAAGTTTCTTCATAATTTAGTTGTCCCTTTTGAACCTAGATCTTGGGATCTCCAGTCAGCTAGGTTGGGTATCCACTATGAAGATTTTTCAGTTATAGGTTTTAAACCCATTCCCCTCGATAAACAGTTTACTTGATCTCTTGGTAACCCCTTTGTTAATGGATCCGCTAGGTTTTTCTTTGACTGAATATAGTCAATAAAAATTATACCAATTTTAAGTAACTGCTTAATAGTATTATGTCTAAGACGTATATGTCTAGACTTACCATTATACATCTTATTCTGTGCTCTGCAAATTACTGATTGACTATCACAATGTATGCATATTGCAGACACAGGCTTTGACCAACATGGAATATCTTCTAAAAGGTTTCGAAGCCATTCTGCTTCTTCAGCAGCCTTTTCTAAAGCAATAAACTCAGATTTCATAGTGGATCGAGCTATACATGTTTGCTAGAAGATTTTCATGACAAAGCACCTCCTCCTAAGGTGAATACATATCCACTTGTGGATTTTGTATCTTCTGTGTTAGATATCCAATTTGCATCACTGTATCCTTCTAGTACAGCTGGATATCTTGAATAATGTAATCCATAACTTAGGGTATATCGTAGATATCTTAATACCCTTATTAGAGCTGTCCAATGACTTGGACCTGGATTACTTAGTGAATCTACTCAACTTATTGACAGCATATGCTATATCAGGACGAGTGCAATTCATGACATACATTAAACTGCCAATTATACGTGAATATTCCAATTGAGATATGGGTTCTCCAGTATACTTAGCCAAATGTAGATTAACATCTACAGGTAGATATTTTACCGGGCTAGTATCATACTTTCTTATTTAATTTTAAATAAGTTTAAAAATATGATACTCCAGAAGTTCTAGTGATTCGAATCCCTAGTATAACATCTGCAACACCCATATTTTTCATATCAAAATGTTTGATTAACATTTTTTTGTCTGTTTAATCATTTCAGTATTACTACCAATGATTAACAGGTCATCTACATATAAGCAGATTATCACATACCCTTCGGGCAGGGTTTTGGCATATATGCATTTGTCATATTCATTTATTTTGAATCCATTTGATAACATGACATTATCAAATTTTATATGCCATTGCTTAGGTGCTTGCTTTAATCCATATAAGGATTTAACAAGTCTACACATTATTTTCTTGTCCAGGAACAATAAATCCCTCAGGTTGTTCCATGTATATTTCTTCATCTAATTCACCATTTAGAAAGCAGTTTTAACATCCATTTGATGAATTTCAAGATTGTTAATGGCTGCAAAAGCAATTAACATTCTTATAGATGTTATTCTACTTACTGGTGAATAGGTATCAAAGAATTTCTTCTTTTTGTTTGAAGCCCTTAGCCACTAATCTGGCTTTATACTTGTCAATTGATCCATTAGCCTTTAGCTTTTTCTTAAAAATCCACTTGCACCTAGAGGTTTCATACCAGATGGTAAGTTTACCAACTCCCAGGTATGATTGTGCATGATGGACTCAACTTCACTATTAATAGCTTCTTTCCAAAAGGGTGCTTCTGGATTAGACATTGCCTCTTTGAATGTCTGAGGTTCATCTTGTAACATATAAGTTACATAATCAGGATCAAAGGACTTTGTAACTTTTGGTCTCTTACTGTTTGGTTCATTTTCAGGATATTTTTCTGATGACTACTACTAGCAGTATTATTATAAGTTCTTTTATTTGAACTTATTTTTAATTTTTCTTTGCTTGAAATATATTTTCAAAGAATGATGCATTCCTTGATTCATGATTGTATTTTTCTGTATATCAGATATATCCATTTATACACAAGAAAGCGATATGCACTACTATTTTGTGCATAACCGATAAAAATACAATCAATAGTTTTAGGTCCTATTTTGACCTTTTTGGGGTCCGAATAGCTACTTTAGCTAGACACCCCCATACTCTTAAGTAATTGTAAGAAGCTTCTTTCCTTTCCATAACTCATATGGAGTAACATTCTTCTTCTTAAGAGGTATCTTATTAAGAATATGATTTGATGAGAGAATTACTTCTCCCATAAATTCTGTGGTGTACCAGAATTTATTAACATAGCATTCATCATTTCTTTTAATGTGCAGTTTTTACGTTCCGCAATTCCATTAGATTGAGGCAAATAAGGAGCTGTTGTTTGATGAATAATGCCATGCTCTTGACAGAATTCATCAAAAAGTATATCATATTCTCCACCTCTATCACTCCTTATAGCCTTAATCTTTTACCAAGTTGATTTTTGTTGCCCAGATATAACAACCCAAGAGGGAGGGTGAATTGGGTTTCTCAAAAATTAAATAGACTATCTAGCAAGTATGTGCAATTAAATTTTCTTCACAAATAAACTAAGTGTAGTGCAGTGAAGATAATATGCAAGCAACACAATAAATAGCACAACCAAATACAAGGGATTTATAGTGGTTCGGTGCCAACCTGCACCTACATCCACTCTCCAAGAACACCTTAGAAATTCCACTATCACCACTAGCCTACCTGGCTAGCAAACTTGTTTACGGGCACAAGCAATCAAGCCTTACACACTAGCCCTCCAAGCTAGTCTTCTTATTTATAAGTACAAGGGGACCTTACATACTGGCCCTCCAAGCTAGTCTTCTTGTATACGGGCATAAGGAGGCCTTACACTCTAGCCTTCCAGGCTAGCATACTTGTTTACGGGCACAAGCAAGACTTACAATATCAAGCATAAGTAATAGAATGTTTGATACAAGATGCTCCTAATAAATGAGCAGATAATCAATAAGAAATACTTATCAAATATTGAAGAACACCTCACAAGATGGCTTCTTCCTTTGAGCACACCGGAGCACCAATGACGCCTTTGATTGAAGCTTTAATACTTTTCAAGAAGGAATGTTGGAGCTTTAATCACCACCGCAAGAATCAGAAATAAATGAGCTCGAGTGGCTTTGAAACAATGAATACAACTCTCCAATAAACTTCTCTTACAAACAATAAATCTCTTTCAAATGATTCTTCTCACAAAGATTTTCAACAAAATTTTCACTCTATTTTTCACGATTTTCACACTTTTTTTTTCTCTTTTTTTTTCTTCTATTTTTCTTTCCTCTTTTCTTTCTCAAGAATAACTAATCAACACTGCTCAATATATAATCAAGAAGAAAAAATATAGTTGTTACATTACCGTTGTAAAATAGAGAAGAGAGAGATGCTCCAACCATGAAAATATTGGACTGAAAAAATCGAGCAAAAACCAGCAACAAAACGTCCAAAAAAAAGTCCAACGAGAGAGCATCACGATCCATAAAACCAGCAGGCCAAGAAAAGTAGCATGCCAATATAAAAACCGAAATTCCAGAATCCTAAAATCAGCCCGATTTTTGAATGATGGAAGGAATCAGCTGTTAGGAATAAAATCGGTATGCCAATCTTGATAAACTAGCATGCCAATATGAAGAAACTAGCATGCCAATTTCTAGAGTACCAGGAGCCAACCGAAGCATAGGAAAAATTAGCATGCCAAAAGTCCAAACCAGTATGCTAACATTTGAGTATCAGGAAACCAATAGAAGCATAGGAAAAATTAGCATCCCAATTTCAAATATTAGCATCCCAAGAAAATGAGTACAAAGAGCCAACATAGGGTCTTTTAGAATTAGCATGCCAACTAAGAAATTGGTATACGAACTTTTAAACTCAAGGAACCAGCCGAAGGATCCAAATAATCCGACAAGCCAAAAATAAAGCTTGGAATTCTAACTTTCTTAGCACAGGGAGCCAACCGAATGGAATAAAGAATAGTATGCCAAACCACCATACTAGCATGCCAAATATAAGCACCAGGGAACCATTCGAAAGGCAACAAAGGTTGACGAGCCAATTTGAAAAATTAGCAAGTCAAAAGGCATCCAACTAAAGGTAAACCAAAGGCAACAGAATCCGGTATTCCAAATCAAAGATTGGTAATCTAAGATTCAAGCATTAAGCATCCAATCCGAAGGTAATAGAAATACAGATAGTTTAAGAACATAATCCGGTGATGATTCAAAATACCATAGAATTATAAATAGAAATTTGTTAGATAATTGAATCCAATTCAAGACAATGCAAATATAATTAAACTTGAAAGTCATTTGTCGAATGAACTGTCGAATATAAAACATATAAAAATCATCCAGTGATTACGAAATCCAAGTTCATTGAAAAATAATTTAATCACTCCAAACCTTTTGAAAACAATTTAAATTGTAAAGCATATCTATAGAATTAATACATTATCTTTCATTTTGAATTACAATTTACCTTGGGTTGAAGTAACACCATCTTCTTGATGATTCATCTAAAATTTGTTTAACTCAACCACAAGATCATTAGTATCATACTTAATTATTTTGTAGTCATCAAAATCAATATAAGGCCAACAATCTCCTCCTTTTTAATGATGACAAAACTATTAAGTATACAATATGAAATAGAAAATTTCATCATACCAATCCTTGACAATTTGAAATATAAGACGGAGCGTGCCAAAATTTAGCGTATCATACCGAAACTCTAAATTTTAAGAACACTTAAAATATATTTTAAAAATACATTACATAACTTTCCTTAGGTTTTGAATATATGCATTGTTTTGAAATATCATAATGTATGCATTTCTCTCATGATATGCTATTCTCTTTCCTTTTAAATGTATGTTTTTTTTTAAAATACCACAATGCATGTTATTCTCTCCTATGAATGCTATTATCTCTCATAAATGAAATGTATGCTATTCTCTCCCCTATGATTGAATTTTCTCCTCCATGATTGAACTGTATGCTATTCTCTCCCCCTTTTTGTCATCAATCAAAAAGAGATGAAAGAATGTGCATAATTTTGTTTGTCTTTTCTTCAATAGTAACAAGGAGTAGCATAACTAAAGCATAAAGAGATTCAATATTTAACAATAATCATCATTCATAATTCTTGAATATCACTTTTTCATATCAATTAAAAATTTAGGATCAAACATCACTTTCATATCAGAGCAGGGTAGTATGTTTTATAGTTTGATACCAATAAAAATATTTAGATCATTGCATCATTCAAGAGTTGATACCAATTAAGAAATTTAATATTCAATACATCAAACCACTTTCATACATCAAAGCACTTATCACAATAATACATTTAATACTCAATACATCACAGTGCTTAATGCATCAAAGTATCTAATTATTTAAATAAATTTCTTCTTTTCCTTACTAATTTAAAAAACATGTTGAGATACAATGTTAACAGATACCAAAAAATGTTTGATTTCATATATGCTCACATTGTTCTCCCCCTAAATATTTTAAATTTAATCTATATGCAATAAGAGTTTTATGCCACAAATGATACCAATATCATATAATTCAAGCATTTATAAATGTATATGCTAATATCAATACATAGACATTTAGCAATTACCACATATCACATACACATTTCATAAGATATTTTGTATCACCTCTATCAAATCCTTTTTATTTCACACATAAACAATTAATTATAAGATATGATCAAGAAATGATACCAATTAAAAATATACATTTAATGATCCAAGACTCACAATAGAATCATGTCAAGCAAGGAGTATACAAATCAAACTGATATCAATAGTTGCTGATACCAATTGTTGCCGATCATGCTTCTATAAATTTCAAATTAACAATTTCACCAGTACCATTACAATCTAATCTACATGATGAGCTCGTAGGGGTACCGATACATTTGGATTTCTTCATGCCAAATTTCTTCAAGATTTTCTTGATGTACATGGATTGGCTTATGAAGATTCCCTTCTTTGATTGCTTGATTTGAAGTCCGAGAATATAATTGAATTCATAGATCATGCTCATCTCGAACTCTTCTGTATAAACTTAGCAAAGTCTTGGTACAAGAAATCATTAGTAGTACTAAATCTATATAAATTTGCACTATCAACATATTATCATTTCACTTTTAATAAATAATATTGCATCAACATTTCCACTAATAAATTTATTGATAATCAAGAACTTAATAAGCATATCATACCAAGTCCAAGGTACATGTCTCAAACCATATAAAACTTTGTTCAATTGAATACACAGTTTGGAGACAAGTGATTTTCGAAACTGGGTGGTTGATCAACAAATACTTGTTCAGCAAATATAGTCATTAAGGAAAGTGTTTTCAATAACCATTTAATATAATTTAAAGATCATAAAGATGTAAATGCAAAGAGTGATCTAATAGTTTCTAATCTATCAACAAGAATATAAGATTCATCAAAATCATTATCTTTCTACTGATTATATTCTATATCTATCAATCTAGCTTTATTTCTAATAAAATTATTATGCTCATCCAACTAGTTTCTAAATATTCATTTAGTTTCAATAATTAGATAATCATGTAGTCTACTAACTATTGTCCATTATCATGCATGGCATTTAGGTGCTATATAAGGAACAAATTCTAAATTATTATATGCATCCTTAAATAATGATCTACTCCTAATATCATACAATAGATCACTTAAAATTAACTTTTTAGGATGATTATGGACATACCTCCACTTTCTTTCAAATTCATCATGTTGAATTTTCTTTCTCTTCCAAGGTGAGCTCTTTGATTTGATTATCAATTTCATCTGCATCATTCAAAACCTTTCTCTTCCTTGATGGAAGATCATTAGATTCATCGAATATGACTTGAATTCAAGGTCCTATCATTTCTTTCTACTATAATCATTACAAAATTTTCAAAGTATGGTTTTCAAATTTCTTTCTATGAATACTTCTAATAGATAAAACAAGAAAGCCTTTTTTATTTGAAATGCTTTTAAATTTTTTTTGAAATGCACGAAAAGCTTTATCTTTGTTAGTTAAGAATAAAACCAATGTAAATCAAGAAAATCATCAATAATTATAAATCTATATGCAAAGGTTCTAACAGTCTAAAAGTTAAAATTATATTTTTAGACTTGAAAGAAATTCTAGTTTATTTTTTAAAACTTGCATTCATCACAAATCTTATTTTTTCGAAATTTAATTTTGGCAAACATTTAACCAAATCCTTTTTGAATAATTTAGAAAGAGAATTCATGCTAACATAAGCAAGTTTACGCTGTCATAACTAGATTCACCAATTTTAGTATTTATAACAACTAGACAATCAAAACTATGGTCATTCAAATCAACAATATAAACATTTCTAAACATATAACCAATAAATTTCATATAATTATCAGCAGGATTAATAACTATGCAAAGAAATAATTAAAAATAAATTTAAAATCTTTTTTACAAAATTGGATAATATTAAGCAAGTTATAATTCAATCCATTTCTAAGCAGAATATTGTCAATAAAAATAGAAGGAGTGATACCAATTTTACCAATGCCAAAAATTTTATTTTGGCCATTATCTCCAAGATAACTACTCCTCCATCATTAGCATCCAAAGTGATAAAATGAGATTCATCACCCATCATGTGTCTTGAACACCCGCTATCAAAGTATCATTTTCTTTTTGCTCCACGGGTTTCAAGACACACATGCATCCATAAAATTAAGTCTTGCTTCTAGATACCCAAACCTTCTTGGGTCCTTTAAGGTTAGTCAAGATGGTTCCTTTTGGAACCCATATCCTTTTAACATTGTGTGTGTAACATATATGCTTTGTGTTCAGGTTTACCACATTTGAAACATGTAACATTAGTAGAATCATTTTGAAAAACAAAATATTTTTCAAAAGCTTTGTTTCTTTAAAGGATTATATCCTAAGTCTACTTTATCAAAAACTGCTTTTTGATTTTCAAGAATCATGTTAAGTTTGGTTGAGCTTAAAGTAAACTTATCTACAAGGGTTTAAGCTTATTTACTTCATTTTTTAAATTCATATTTTTTTTATGATAAAGAGTTATTTTCTTTTGAAACCTTTTCTTTTTCAAAGTTAAGTTTTTAACTTGATTTTTCAAATCTTTATACTTAGAACTAAGTTTTGCAAAATCATCTATCAATTCATAAAATGCACCATGCAATTCATCAAAAGTAAAATCATCTAAAATGCTAGGACTTACCTCATTACCATTGGCCATAAAATAAAGATTAGCCTTTTCATTTTCCTCTTCTTCGATCTTTTTCAGAGCTTGATGTGTCATTATCGCTCCAAATGGCTACCATAGCTTTCTTCTTGAATTTCTTGGGACCTTTCTTTAGATATGGACAATCTGGCTTGTAGTGTCCCGGCTCATTGCATTCATAACAAATTATTTCATTTTCTTTTTCATAGCTTGACTCTCTCTTCATTAATGCCCTTTTTTCTTCCATCAAATTTTTTTCTCATAAATTTCCTTGTAATGAGAGCTATATCATTATCTTGATCACTTGAGCTCTCATTCTCATCCTTTTGGGCAGCACACTTTAGTGCTATAAATCTCTTATTTTTATTTTTGGACTCTTCTTAATTAAGATGTTGACTTTGTTAAAGCTCATGAGTCATTAGCGATCCAATCAATTCTTCAAAAGATAGAAATGTTTAGGTCATTGGCTTCTTGTATGGTAGTGACTTTAGCTTCTCAAGACCTAGGCAAGGATCTCAATACCTTTCTCACAAGATCAGCATTAGTGTAAGATTTACCAAGGCTTTTAAGCCCATTAATAATATCAGTGAATCTTGTAAACATATCAGAAATACTTTCATAAGATTCCATTTTAAACAATTCATACTTGTGAACAAGCATATTAATTTTAGACTCTTTGACTTGAATGGTACCCTTATGGGTAACCTCTAATCTATCCCAAATTTCTTTAGCAGGTAAATAAGTAGATATGTGATTAAACTTTTAGCATCTAAAGAGCAATATAAAACATTCATGGCTTTAGCAATGAGCTGAGCCATTTTCTTATCATGCACATCCCATTCCGTTTTCGGTTTGGGAACAACAATATCATCAGATTTAATAGTAGGTGTGTGAGGTCCATTGACTATGATGCTCCATAAATCATAATCTAGTGCTTGAATAAATATTTGCATTCGTGTTTTCCAATAAGTATAATTAGTGCAATTAAATAGTAGTGGTCTATTGGTAGATTGCCCCTCACTCAATATGGAACTCATTTGGGTTGTTATAATCTTTGACTCAAAGCTTTTTAAGGCTTAAAATCAAGAGCACCTACTCTGATACCACTTGTTGCCTAGATATAGCAATCCAATAGGGGGGGGGGTGAATTGAGTTTCTCAAAAATTAAATAGACTATCTAGCAAGTATGTGCAATTAAATTTTCTTCACAAATAAACTAAGTATAGTGCAATGAAGATAATATGCAAGCAACACAATAAATAGCACAATCAAACACATGAAATTTATAGTGGTTCAGTGCCAACCTGCACCTACATCCACTCCCCAAGAACACCTTGGGAATTCTACTATCACCACTAGCCTACTTGGCTAGCAAACTTATTTATGGGCACAAGCAATCAAGCCTTACACACTAGCCCTCCAAGCTAGTCTTCTTGTTTACGGGTACAAGGGGACCTTACACACTAGCCCTCCAAGCTAGTCTTCTTGTTTACGGGTACAAGGGAACCTTACACACTAGCCCTCCAAGCTAGTCTTCTTGTTTACGGACATAAGGGGGGGGAGGGGCCTTACACTCTAGCCTTCCGGGCTAGCACACTTGTTTATGGGCACAAGCAAGCCTTACATATCAAGCACAAGTAATAGAATGTTTGATACAAGATGATCCTAATAAATGAGCAGATAATCAACAAGAAATACTTATCAAAATATTGAAGAACACCTCACAAGATGGCTTCTTCCTTTGAGCACACCGGAGCACCAATGAAGCCTTTGATTGAAGCTTTAATGCTCTTCAAGAAGGGATGTTGGAGCTTTAATCACCACCGCAGAATCAGAAAATAAATGAGCTCGAGTGGCTTCGAAACAATGAATACAACTCTCCAATAAACTTCTCTTACAGATAATAAATCTCTCTTTTAAATGATTCTTCTCACAAAGATTTTTAACAAGATTTTCACTCTATTTTTCACACGATTTTTCACATGATTTTTCACTATTTTCTCTTTCTTTTTCTTCTATTTTTCTTTCCTCTTTTCTTTCTCAAGATAACTAATCAACAGCTCAATATATAATCAAGAAGAAAAAATATAGCCATTACATTACTGTTGTGAAATAGAAAAGAGAGAGAGAAGCCCCAATCGTGGAAATATTGGACTGAAAAAATTGGAGCAAAAGCCAGGAACAAAATGTCCAAAAAAAGTCCAACGAAGAGAGCATCACGATCCATAAAACCAGCAGGCCAAGAAAAGTAGCATGCCAATATATAAAAAACCGGCATTCCAAAATCCTAAAATCGACAGCCCAATTTTTGAATGATGGAAGGAATCAGCCGTTAGGAATAAAATCGGTATGCCAATCTTGATAAACTAGCATGCCAACATAAAGAAACTAGCATGCCAATTTCTAGAGTACGAGGAGTCAACCAAAGCATTGGAAAAATTAGCATGCCAAAAGTCTAAACCGGTATGCCAACATTTGAGTATCAGGAAACCAACAAAAGCATATGAAAAATTAGCATCCCAATTTCAAATATTAGCATGCCAAAAATGAGTACAGAGAGCCAGCAGAGGGTCTTTAGAATTAGCATGCCAACCAAGAAATTGTTATACCAACTTTGAACTCAAGGAACCAGCCGAAGGATCCAAATAATCCGGCAAGCCAAAAATAAAGCTTGACATTCCAACTTTCTTAGCACAGGGAGCTAGCCGAATGGAATAAAAAAGTAGTATGCCAAACCATCATACTAGCATGCCAAATACAAGCACCAGGGAACCATTCGAAAGGCAACAAAGGTTGACGAGCCAATTTGAAAAATCAGCAAGTCAAAAGGCATCCAACTGAAGGCAAACCGAAGGCAAAGAATTTGGTATTCCAAATCAAAGATTGATAACCCAAGATTCAAGCATTAAGCATCCAATCTGAAGGCAATAGAAATACAGATAGTTTAAGAACATAATCCGGTAATGATTCAAAATACCATAGAATTATAAATAGAAATTTGTTAGATAATTGAATCCAATTCAAGACAATGCAAATATAATTAAACTTGAAAGTTATTTTATCGAATGACTGTTCAGATATAAAACATATAAAAATCATCCAGTGATTACGAAATCCAAGTTCATTGAAAAATAATTTAATCACTCCAAACGTTTTGAAACAATTTAAATTGTAAAGCACATCTATATAATTAATACATTATCTTTCATTTTGAATCACAATTTACCTTGGGTTGAAGTAACACCATCTTCTTGATGATTCATCTAAAATTTGTTTAACTTAACCACAAGATCATTAGTATCATACTTAATTGTTTTGTAGTCATCAAAATCAATATAAGGCCATCAATTTTTAACTTCATTCTTATAACATTTAAACATTTATAAAGCCTCATCTTAGACTTTAGTAGATACACATAACAGTATTTTATTGAATCATCAATAAATGTTATAAAATTTTTTACCTCCTCGAGTTTGAACTGACTTTAAATTACATAGATCACTGTGAATTAAGTCAAGAGGTTTAGTATTTCTTTCTACTGAAGAAAATGGTATTTTTGCTAACTTAGCTTTATGTCTTCTTGTTTTGGCTCTTGTTGTCTTCCTCGATCCTCAGGCGGATAATTAGATCTTCAAGTTCTATCTCCTTTCGCTTACGCTTCAGAAAGTTCTTGAAGTCCTTTCATAATGATGGTAGCTTCTCTATGATGGCAGCAACCTGAAATGACTTACTGAGAGACATTCTCTTTGCATGTATCTCATGCAGGATGATTTGGAGCTCTTATACTTGCTCCATAATAGTTTTGTGGCTGATCATTTTGCAGTCTAAAAACCTTTTGACCATAAACTTCTTATATCCAGCATCCTTTATCTTGTACTTTTTATCTAGGGATGCTCATAACTCCTTAGCAGTAGCAATACTGTTGTACATTATACAGAGTATTATCCAGGCTATTGAGGATGTAGTTCTTGCAAAGAAAGTCTGAATGCTTCCATGCTTCCACCGTAGCAATCACTTACTTGTCGGTCTCCCTTTCCTATTGGTCTCCCCTTCCTTCAGGACTGGTGGATCTTCATTCAATATTCCTGACTAGATTCAGAGTTGTGAGGTAGAATTCATTCAGTATTCTGACTAGATTCAGAGTTGAGTTGTGAGGTAGAATTCATTCAGTATTCTGACTAGATTCAGAGTTGTGAGGTAGAATAACATCTTCTGTTGCCACCTCAATCATATAACCCGATCCTTGTCCTCGTCCCGATACGATGTTTCACTATCGTGATTTGATGATCACATTATCAGATAGGTGGTTGCATGGCTTTGATATGCCGTTTCAAGATCGAAACGCTGACTTATGGCAATGGCTTGATCGGATGGGCGATAGGAAGATCAGAGCGATGCCTTATCTTTAACGGTCCAATCAATGCGCTAAATGGGTGTGTGCCGATAGGTGGTTGCATGGCTTTGATATGCCGTTTCAAGATCGAAACGCTGACTTATGGCAATGGCTTGATCGGATGGGCGATAGGAAGATCAGAGCGATGCCTTATCTTCAACGGTCCAATCAATCGATTGGGTGTGTTAAATGGGTGTGTGCCGATGGATCGACACTACCGCAATCGCAATCGATCACCGCATCTCAATGTTCGATCGATCTTGACCCTTCATCCTATGATCTTTGGATTCAATCTTGTCCCCTCATCCAATCGATTAACGATGATATGAAGTGTTTGATCAAAGTGTACATACAAAGCGCCCATTGCGTCCTTCACACACATGCGTGCATAAGGGTGATGCTATGGTGAGCCTAAAGAACTTAAGTATGAAGGAAGAGGTTTTCATATAAGTGAACATTCCTTTCTTAATTTTTTCGATGTGGAACTAAATTTTTTATTCACATACATAAAGAGGTAATGAACTTTCAAGATTCATAAGTGTATTTAAGACCTATTGGCCCATTAATGTATTTAAGGCTGCCCATTTATCGAACAGCTAATTATTTTAAATTTAGTTTTCTATAATTTTTCTTTGAACTATGTCTCTAATATTATTTGTCAGAGATCCGTATGTTTTGGATATTTTGATTAAAGAAAAGTAGCAGGTTCAGGGTTACAGGAAATTAAAATATTGCTTTTCAATGCAGGTGTCAAGCTTACATGTTTCAGAATTTAGAAATTAGGCGTGTTATGATGCGAGCGCACAGCATGCGCGTAGGCTAGGTCCCCTAACCTAGCCTACATTGCATTTACAAAGTAACGTAACTGAGAAAGATAATTGATTAGTCATGGCAAATAGTTGGTCGTGATGGAGACCATTCTCCGGTCAATGCTCCGCAAGCGCCGGTGCCATCAGCTTCTGGTTTATTTAAAGAAGCTCAGCTTTCAATTTCTGGATTAAAAAAAGTTTCAGTTGCGCGTCCATAGAAACTTTCGAGGACCTAACGTCTTTAATCGGGCGTCACCGCTAGCTTATCTACTTTTTATTCTCTTTGGGTTGTCCTGTCCTGAATACAACGCCACAGGCTATTACAGAATCAAACGCTTCAGCCAGAACATCCAAGCGTTTTGCCCGGAGCATGATCCAACGCATTAGTGACATAGCCTAGCACCGGAAAGCCTAGTGATGCTGCAAACAAAGCTCAATCTATCTCATGGTTTTACAACACTACCATCAAAGGGTAAGTTAAATTAGTCTACGCCTGAGATGATGATAGAGGTGGGTATCGAATCATGCCGTTCATGGATCAACATAATTCGACACATATCGGGTCAAACTTAGTATGGCATGATATTGTAGCCATGCCGTATCGGGCTCGAAAATCAGACTCACCGCCCGGCATGGCACGGCATGCCAGGGACAGAAGAGAGGCCAAGAGAGAGAGGAGGAGAGAGGAGGAGAGAGAGAGAGAGAGGAGAGGCACGCATGGCTGGGGCTTGGGAGAGAGGCCAGGGAGAGAGAAAGAGGAGGAGAGGGGCCAGGGCCAAGGCGGCCTTCTCCTGGATGGGTCCAGGCTCAGCGGCATACCTGCCGCCTCGCCGGGCATAGGAGGCAGCCGATGACCCCATAGGCGCCGAGCGAGCGTCCGATGGAGGACCGGGCATGGGAGAGAGGAGAAGAGGACAAGACGACCCTTCTCCTGGGTGAGAGCCGAATCGGCTCCCACATTGGTCCAGGCCCGGTGGCGTGCTTGCCACCTCGCCGGGCCTAGGAGGCAACCAGCGACCCCCACTGGTGCCGGGCGAGCGTCCGGTGATGGCCCGGTCGGCCGATGGTGACCGATTGTGCCACCGGCACAGTAATGGCATCGCGGCCCTCGCAAAAGAATAAAAGAGAAAGAGAGAGGGAGAGGAAGGCCGCGATAGCGGTCGGCTCTAGGCCGGTCGCCGACGGCCGAGCAGCCTCGGGAGAGGCTGGCGGTACCCTGGCCGCCGGCACGAGCGCCCTGGTTCGTGTGAACCAGGGAACGAAAAATAAAAAAAAAAAACGGATTGAGGATTGGGGTTGGGCTGGGCCTCTAGCACGGCCTTGATGGGCCATGCTTGGCATGTGCCCACGTGCCATGCTGGGCCAATTTTTTTTCTGATGGGCCGTGTCAGGCACGTGCCCACATGCCATGCCGGGCCAATTTTTTCTTGATGGGCCGTGTTAGGCACAGCCCGTCTGGAGATGCAGCTCGATGGGCCTGAGCCATACCATGCCTGACACGGCCTGTCTGAAGATGCAACCCGGTGGGCCTGGGCCATGTTGCGCCAGATATCGGTCCAGTGTCTACTCTAGATGACGACCAGGTATGAGCCATGTGAATTATTTTGGATCTGGCTTCATTGCAAATCCGCACGTTCCATAACAGCATCATACATTTCCGTTTCAAAAATGTTCCTATAGTTTCCAATATTTTGATAGAATGATTAAAATCCATAAAAAGTTAGCCATTAAATTTATAATATTTAGATACGATTTCTTCAAAATCATATTATCATGCTAAACCAGATGTTCTAACAATTTCAGCATTTTATCATGATGATCTAAATTTTATAGTCACAACAGTTATTCTATAAGTTTTTATTCCAAAATTGCAGCATAATAACAAAAGAAAGAATATTTAAAACCTCTTCACATTTAGTACCATCATATCACCTGACTAATAAACAGAACCTGACATAATACCGATAATACCATTACAATGTATCAGCGGTCAAGGTGTAAGAGGAAAACCTGAAATATTATGTCAATATTGGTATCATCGGACCGCTATCGGTTACGATGGAATCGGATAAAAACATAATGGCTTCTTTCGATAGGATTATAAGAATGATTGTTTTTCTTTACGCTGAGTATACTTTTTATTATAATTTTTTTGATTCTATGAATCCTGATACTAAGTCTCCTCTACTGCTTCGACAGCGAATTAGTATACGATTTTTATTTCTTAAGAGCCCCCACATCTAAATTTGTCAAATAAACTTTGATAAGAATATCCATGATAGATATGCTAAATCGACTTTTGTTATTCGGAGCACGGATGGTATGATGTTAACGACGGAAGGGTTTGGTTTACTTGACTTCTCGGTGCCTCTTGCTGAACAGTATGTAGCATGAGCGGATATCTCCTATGCCGTTCGGATCCTAGACGCTTACAGTCTTATCATAGAAGGTAATTCCATTACTGTTATTCGCTGGATCCAACAAGAGTCCAGCTTCCACTTGCCTACTATTCCTTTATTATGCGACATCCGCTCTATTCATTTGAAAGTTCGAAACGTTCAGATTTGGCATATCTATCGTGAAGCCAATACTGTTACTGACTGGATTACTATTAAAGTGGCCTCTCATTTTGGTATTTAAAGTTGAAAGTAAGACGACCCTTGCCCTATTATCCTTTCTCAGTTATTGTACTATGATATATCAAATTTGTACAAAAAAAAAAGCACCTCCTTGCATGAGAGTTTTCAATTAGGTAATACTGGGCCAACATGTCCGATATATATATTAAAGTTCGAAACGTTCAGATTTGGCATATCTATCGTGAAGCCAATACTATTCTGACTTGATTACTACTAAAGTGGCCTCATTTGGTATTTGAAGTTGAAAGTAGGGATGACCCTTGCCCTATTATCTTTTCTCATTATTATACTCTGATATCAGATCTGTACAAAAAAAATAAAAAAAGCACCTCCTTGCATGAGAGTTTTCAATTAGGTATACTGGGGCCAACATGTCCGATAGATATATATTAAAGTTCGAAACGTTCATATTTGGCATATCTATCGTGAAGCCATACTGTTGCTAACTGGATTACTGTTAAAGTGACCTCTCACTTTGGTATTTGAAGTTGAAAATAGGACGACCCTTGCCCTATTATCCTTTCTCAGTTATTATACTCTGATATATCGGATCTGCTTACCCTAAAATGATGTAATCATCCGTTTGTACCAAAAAAAAAAAAATTTGAGCACCTCCTTGTAGGAGAGTTTTCAATTAGGCAATACTAGGGCCAACATGTCCGATAGATATATATAGATTGAATATGATAACTAGTGGGAAAGGATGATGATCTTTCCCTACTATATAAATCATAAAGGTTTGTTACAGAAATTTTAGGAGCGAGTCTCTACAAAAGACTTTTATAAATAGTACATAAAATGGAGCAATACCTATTCGCATCTCTAAAAGAATGCTGATGCTACAAAATTTTTTTGCCCTTGCTAAAGAATACGTCAATGGGGATGTGCTTTCCTCCTTTAGAAGATTTCTGCTTCTTCCGAGCATTTTCTTTAGCCTGCGGTGCCTTTCGTATTGGCCTGACGAAGGACAACAATAATCAGAGTAAGCCTAATCTCATACTGCCAAGATATGGAGATACTGTGCACTCTCGTCGCAACATGCCTACTTTCTCAGACACCAGAGTTCGGTAAACCATAATGAATAATATATTAACTATACAAATTTCTAACAAGTAATGCAATGCAACAAATAACAATCTAAAATGGAGGAAATCATACTGCCAAGATATGGAGATACTGTGCACTCTCGTCGCAACATGCCTACTTTCTCAGACACCAGAGTTCGGTAAACCATGAATAATATATTACTATACAAATTTCTAACAAGTAATGCATGCAACAAATAACAATCTAAAATGGAGGAAATTATAAAAAACTAAAAGCTAAGACATTATGCAATGCAACAAATAACAATCTAAATAGGAAAAGGTGGCCAAAACAACAAAAAATTAAAATGATCAACAAGCAGCAAGTGTGCAAAATAGTCGATCACAAGCTACAGAAGTTCCATTCCTCCTGAGCTTTATGGACGTAGCTAAACGCAAGGCTAGTTTATGGTACCTCTCCTGTGCAACGTGTCCTGTGCCATGCACACATTCCTCCCTCTGAAGCTTCTCAGCTAGATGATAATCTGAATGTTCTTGCCTCTCCTCAGTGAAGCTTGGAGGTATTTCAATCCCACAAACAGAGCAAATATAACCATCTACCCATGAAAGTTCCATCTTTTGACTGGATGCAGCTACTGTTTTATCATCAGAAAAGTTGCTGATCATCTCATCGTTTGTCTGTACATTATCACACTAAGCAAAGGAAGAAAACCTTTCAGACAGATTTTGGAAACCATCAATAACAAATTAGAATGTGAGACATGGATTATAACTTAAATGCAAAGACCAAGGCATGAAAGACTGGCAATAATGATATGCAATGATTAACAAGCTCATGAGTCAGCAGGTACACTAACTGGTAAGAGGTTCATAATCCAGCTATTCCACAAATAAGACCTAAAACTAAGTGAGGGACAAAATATTTGATGCTTCAAGGAGCATATGAACATCAACAACGCAGTCTCCGGTTCTTAATAATTGGGTAGCAACATGACTGTTAGTTTAAAGAATTCTCTTTTATTTTTTTGAAAAAAAGCAAGCCATGCTGCTTTGAGAAATAGAGAGATATTACAAATCAAAATGCAATGTCAGTGGCATAAATTGGCTCCAAGTCAGCGGCATATATATTACAAGTCAAATTCAGTGGCATAAATTGGCTCCGTATTAAGAGTCAAAATAAAAAATTAGCTATGGATTTACTTACTTTTTTTAAAATGAATGCTCTGTTATTTTAATTTGGGCTGTATTATGAACAACAGCAAGTCTATAACAATTTACAATAAGGAAGCTGCTACGATGTCTCAAAAGGATTAATTGCCCAATTTTTTAACAACAAAAAACAACAAAGCTTTAATCTCAAATTAGTTAGGGTCGACCATATGAATTATTTTCCTTCATTTTGCTCGATTTAAAGTTATATCTTCTATAAAAATGAAGATATTAAATTTTTCCTTATCATTCCCATGTAATTTTTAGTTCACCCCTACCCTTTTTTTTTCCTTCTACATATATTAAATCACTCCCTCGCACTAGGTCCACGTTGCAAATGTTCAAATCATCTAAGTCGTCATCCCCTCAATACGTTCTTAATTGGTGCTACCCTCATCTTTTTATAAATAACTTCATTTTTTTGTTCTATCTTTTCTTATATTATCATGCATCCATCTCAATATTCTCATTCATTCAACCTATGTATGTGTTTCTAATTGCCCAACATTCCATACCATAAATTATAAATGGTGTTATAATTATCTAATAAAATTTTTCTTTCGACTTATCATGTATTATACTCAACTCATATAAGCCTTTTTTTCAACTACATGGGGTCGGCTACATGAATCCGCTTTCTCTACTCTGCTCTATTCAGGATTAAGTCGACACTCAAATTATAAATAGTTATATCTTTTTTAATTATTTCTGTCCATGTTAGTTTAGATCTACCTCTACCTCTATCCTTACCATGGATTGTTAAAAGATCGCTCTTTCTAACTGGAGTATATAAAGATTTTCATTGTATATGTCCAAACCACTGTAATCGATTTTCTCTCATTTTATCTTCAATTGGAGCTTATCCTATCATTTCTCGTATCATGTATTATACGATCAAATAATATCCAATTGTACTTCTTCATTTCATCCAGCCTACTTTAATACTATGTAGTTTATTAATAGACCTTAACCAAAAATAAATGATTGCTAACATTTTTCATGAAGTTCTTATCATCTGCTTTGGCATCCTAGGAAAGTTGAGCTACATCAGTCCCTGTCAAACACAAATCTCAAATTGAGAAAACTGGTTTGATCCCCTGTGGAAGAGAAGGGCCTCAGTTCCATCTTAAGAAGGCATATCTTTGTACCAAAAGAACCCAGCTCTAGCTATGCCCACTTAAAGTGTCTTTGAAAATGCATTTCTGAGGCTTTGATCCCTAGTTTGATAAAGATGCTACTTAGTATCACTATAGCATATTTCTACTGATATTGCACAAATTAATTGTAATGTGTTAAACATTTCCATCCAGAATTTTGTCAGTTCGTTTCCACTTCATATGTTGGGCAAGATTAAAGGACTTGACCCTAATCACCATCAAGAATTATCATGCTGATTGATCACAAACCAAGGTTAAAAAATGGAGAAGAATAATATTTAGAGGAACTGATGTTTGGATCAAAAAAAGGGGGAAGGGGGGGGGGGGGGGGTGGGGAAGAAGTCCATGCTGATGGAATAGGTGATGAAAAGGTGTAATTTCAACTTTCACAATACACTATAAGTTTTTACGGTAGAACAGAGTTGATACAACAAAACCATGTTAAAACCATGGTTTCACAATACACACAAGATCCATCACGAAGAGTCACATAATCACAGACAAGAGAAATTCAGAATAAATTATGTCCAAGGATATCCTCATCCATGTAAGCAAACCAATAAAAAAGCACCAAGGCAAAAAAGTTCCCTTCCAAGATAAAAACTCTGAAGAGGATCAAATCCACATTGAAAGAGGAAAAGAACATGTTTCATTTAATTTCTTAGCAATAAATTTATGTCATGGAAAGTTTGATATATACTTATAAAAGCAAGGTGATTCAATAAGTAACGATCTCAATCAAAAAGAAGCAGAAGCCCTCTATAGTGTTTACAGATCAGGCCTCAATATAAGATGAAGAATAGGGAAAATGTGTACCAGGATTGTCACTGATATCTAATGGTTGATAGTGAGACATTGCTAATATGATATCGGTGCATCAACCTTCAATGGAGTTTCTGTTCAATCCTAAAAACCAAATGACAAGTTTCTCCAAGGGGAATTGATGTGAATCAATATCTAGGGTTTGATCAGGTGGTTCCTACCTAGTTAATACCAAACAGTTGGAATCAGTATGGGCACAAAGTACCTAATTCTCTTATTTGGTTTGCTTTATTTTATTTTGGTTCAATGGTCTCTGCAGTTCATATATATGGTGGCATATACATGGCTCAGTAGCCCATTAGCATATCTATCTTAATTAATCGGTCTTCACCAACAAGACATTAGTTAAAAAAAGGTTCAAAGAAGAAACATGAAAACAAAAAGAAAGTTCGGTATCAGATACAAACCTTATCTGAGCACTCATTACCCATATTTCCTATTCCAACTTCATCACTGGTGGAGACATACTTGAGTCCGCTAGACAGCACGTTGGATGCAAGTACATCATTTGTTTCATGTGAAAGAGAGATTTTATAACCATCTGAGGAAGAGCTATCATCATGAACTAAAGGATCAGTTTGTGCATCAATACTTGATGCTTATCGCTAAACCCAGAATAACTCGATTTGTCACTTGGTGTGACATCTCCTAAGATGACAAAGTTTGCAAGAGTCTTCTGCACGGGATCAGGAGGACCACATTTGTCATCACGAAATTGTGACATGCGCACACCTGTAAAGATAAATTTCAATATCAGTCGAGGATAAATAGATAGACCACCTAAAAGAAGCCCTAGAAACCTGTTATATCAGTTTTAATTAAATTTTACGCCATGGAATACAGCAAACGATTCGATTTAGAATTTACAAAATAATAGATGACTGAAAGAAGCCATATGCAGATGCAAAATCATCAGCTTTATGAATGCAATACTCTGCGTTCTCTAAATGCTCAATAATTGTGAGAGAAAAGAACAAACAGGCATCCAAGCAAAGGAAACATGTGAGAAGACTAAAACTGCAGTAAAAATGAAAGGAAAAATCTGGAAGCAGACCAAAATTTTGGCTGGATTCTGACACAGTAGTCTGAGAACTGCAAAGGGGGAAACATTGCAAGATAAATGCATCAGACCTACAGCACATTCATATGCATGACAATTGAAACAATTGGCACTGGTACCATAATATCTTTTTCAGAAAAACAACATTAGAAAAGAGAACAAGGTAAGAATTTTTGGCTAAGCACTAAAACTGCAAAGCTTTCTAATAATAAATGTAGCCCACAAAAATCCTCCTATGCAATACCAATTAAAGAATATACACAAAAAACAATTTTACCCTTGCATAGAACAATTGTAGATATACCCTCATCTAGTCCTCAATGGGAATCATTGTTGAATAGTGATTCTTAAAGCCAACCAAATAATTGGTGCAAGGATTGATAGCACTGGGCATGGTAACCCTACAATTTAATGCAAGCATGAACAGGATTTCAGCTGATTATTCAAGCCAGAATAGCATAGGCTTGGCTTATCACTTTCAACCAATCAGGTTCTTATTTATAATGTGAGGCACTTGGCTTCATAGCATGTGCAGTATCAAAGCCCTGCTCTTCAATTAGCCATCACCTTTCAAAGTTATGGATATATTTCCTAGCCAATACCTTCAAGACCAGCATTACATCATGAAGTGAATAAGTCAAAATGGACCAGATCAGACCCAGGATCATAACCATACATTTTTGACTAACTTAAGGAAATACTTAGGAGGCATTTGGTACCTCGGTAATCTGAAATTTCCATACAGATTAACATGTTTGGCAATTAGACATAATAATGTAAATGATAATATTTAAGTCCCAATAATTTAATATTATCACAAACCAAGGTAATCAGATTTCTTTCTAAAAGATGGGCATTTAAAATTATCAGAGTCTGGTAATTTCCGATT
The DNA here is from genome assembly GCA_900491605.1 of Calamus simplicifolius. Classification (NCBI taxonomy): domain Eukaryota; kingdom Viridiplantae; phylum Streptophyta; class Magnoliopsida; order Arecales; family Arecaceae; genus Calamus; species Calamus simplicifolius. Next base: position 3,608 of record UESW01002215.1, on the reverse strand, counting down.
ATGCTCTTAGCTTTTATATAAATATTTAATAATATTTAATCAAGTTATATATTTAATATGCACTTAGGAATATTTAAATATTTATATTTAATATTAAATATATAACATAATATATTATTATTAAATTTAGTATTAATATATAAATAATATTTTAAACATTATTATATTTATATAATAATGTGTAATATTAAATTAAAAATTATTAATATTTATGACCTTCTTGCAATTTAAATTATTATATTTAAATAATTTATAATATATTTATATTACTTATATTATGCATTTACATAATTTAATGATATAAAAATTGAAGGATTAGCCATTAAATTGGAAGACTGAACCTTGCATGAATCTGCGGATATAGACTGCTTGAATATCAAAAGCCCACTCAGACTCTTAGCTGTTCCCTATAAATCTTCAACAATAACCTAACCCATGTAACAGCATTCAGATATCAACATATTTATTGCCAAAGTAATTTTGTATTTATAAACACAATAAGCACTAGCTAGTTCAATTTTCCTGCTATAATTTCAAATATATAGACAGGTTAATATGCTAATTGATAACAATTTAGCCACTCAAAAGTTCAAGTTAAAACTCACTAAACACTTGAATCTAAATCGCATTGCAGTTCTAAAAACTATATGTTCTTTTTCCAAATTTTATCAATGCATTTATTTCTTTTCATGTGAAAAGGAATCTCAACATGCCAATTCACAAGTTAAAATACTGAACTGCAACAAACATCAAAATAATATGTCTTAATTGGAAGATCAATAAAGAAAATTTAAAAGCATTCTACATACCCATCAACCTCAAAGTAAGAGGAAGTTCTGCCTTTAACAACTTGGAAGCATAAGTTAGGATGTCCTCCTTAGATCGAATAAATTTCTGCAGAGATACGGCTCTAGTTCTAACCTGCAGTTTGTCATTGCCAGTACATATGGAAATGATAGAAAGTAAGACACAATTACAGTGGAAAACAATTTTTCATAAACTATGCAGGTTCCACAAGTCCAAAATTTTATGCAGGAATCTCAAAAGGGGGCAAAAATCACTTTGCTGTTCAACCCTACATTGGTTTTTTTTCTGGGAAACTTCAAAGTTTTGCAGATGTCCAAAAATATATTGGTAAACAGAAAGACATCAGATGGGAATAAAATAAAAACCAAAAGAAACCTCAAAGATGAAGTCTTCAATTTTAGTGTCAAAGTTCGTCCCCAAAGACATTCCTTCTGCATGTCGTTCGATAATGTTTCAGCAATATCCGCTGCGACAAAGAAATAACAAGTGAAAAATCTAGCAGCAATCTACCATTCATTAACAGCCACTTCATAGAAGAAACAAACACAACAGAGTACTACCCAGATGTCTAAATTTCGCACTGTACTTTGAAAACAAAAATTTGAATGAGATAAAGATTTCTTAGAAGAAGAATCACAAAAGGCAAGGAATAAAGTGTTTACTATTATGTGTTTACTCTTAGAAGAAGAATCACAAAAGACAAGGAATAAAGTGTTAAATATTACGTCAGACAAGGAGAAAATATTTTATTAAAAACTTAGTAAATCTGCCAGAGTTCAGCAGTCCTGAGATGATGCCAGAATAGCTGGACAGTATGAAACGTGAAGAGGTTTCAAGCAGTGTCATTGACATTTGATGTGAGGAGAATGTTCATTGCCCAAATGAAAGAACAGGTGGAATGGTTCAAAACATTAGGGGACTAGGGTAAATTCAAAGGTCTATTGCCAAAAGAGCTTATCGTTTCGATATCAGGCACCATCAATGTCACAAATAAAACCATGTCTGGAAAAAAGGCAATACAGAGTTACGAAAATAAGTTGAAGAAAGGTATATCCTATTTCACTACATACACAATATGACAACTTTTAGATGTTATCTTTAATAAATGGTGAGCATCTAATAGTTCCTCTTACATATAATAGGACCGTGGGTGTACATAAATATACAAGACTTGATAAAGCTCACATATGATGTAGGCTATTTTAGGGCTTCAATTAATTTCTTTGTCAATGAGGTAACCGTTATCTCTAGGGTAATGAACAAAAACCAAAGTCAAAATACTTTTGTGCTTTTCAAGTCAGCTTAGCTTACTTCCCTCCTAGTAAACAGACACCCAAATCAACCTTTCTTTTTGTCTCATCACATTTTTCCTCTGCCATTTGAAATTCCATGTCTCTTTCTTTCCTTTTTTATTTCTACTCTTTTCCCCTTTCTTTATTCTCAATGTCAATACAGTAATGGTATATGACAAATATTTATATCAGAAATAGTAGTTTGAATCTTCGCATCCAAATACCACATAACATGTAACAGTGAATCAACAAGCAACCCAATAATTATTTAGAACAAAAAAATGTAAGTTGAACATCATTACCCAATTTCTTGAAAAGCAATGGCTGATTTCCAGTGGCAGAAAATGTTCTCTCACTGCTAATACTCTTACGCAACTTATGTTCAGGAGAATCTGTTCTTCCCAAGCCAAGACCAACTGAAAGAAAGAAGTCTACAGCAGAGTAAAATTAGACTATATATAGCCACCATCAGTATACAAGAGTTGTAAGATCATTATGTAACACCAATTAGATTCAGAAAGAGGGGGCAACAATTTCTTTTTAGCCATAAATAATCTTATAGAAAATCTTACAAGTGGTGTAAGATATTTTACAGAAAATCCAAACAACCAGAAAGGAAAAGCTGCAAATTCTTGGAGAGATCCAGTACTATTAAATTGTTTAACATCCCATGTTATGTTTGGTGAGGCTTACGTACTTATTCAGAAGTTGTTGGTTTCATTGACTTGCAATCACATAAAACTGTAAATCTGCAACTTAGGTTCCAGTACTACTAAAATAGCGATAGATTAACCACCTAGCTACTAAGTTTCCAAGAGATTACCACATGTTCAAGATTATTTCTATATCTCATTATATATAGACAAAGATGTTCTCTTCCCGCTGCTTATTCCAAATTTTTGCAAAGGTTCAGTAAAACCTCAATGACTTCTATATTTGCACCATGTATCTATATAGTTTCATAGATGATGTGGTTAATACCCTCATATTCCTTTGAAGAGTTTAAAAGGATCATGACAGTAGCAGTCCTTTGTACATAAGTAAGATAATGGTGTTTAGTAATTATTTCATTTCCTATTGTGTTAATTTATCCAGATATGTTTTCCCAATATTTGATTTTTTTTTGAGAAATAAATACTCAATATCTATAAAAAGTTAAAAAATAGAAAATTAATGGTACATGGTATACCAACCAGTTGAACAATGAGAAAACAGCGCACACAGGAATGCAGCCTTTTGCAGCATCTCCTCACAAGTATTGATTCCAAGTACATCCTTTAAAATGTTTTCAGTCACCTTACCAATTCCCCCTATCTGTATTCAGAGATCTTTAAGAAATATATCAGATTTAATGGCATATGATGAGACATTTTAAATATTAGTAGACATACCAATTAAACAACTAAAAGATAATTTTGCAGTCTAAAGCTGATCTTAAACTTTCCACAAATGCACAAGATCACATAATAATCTTTAAAAGAATAACAAAATGTCTGCCAAAATCTAAGA
>UESW01002214.1:144516-261409 GCA_900491605.1 Calamus simplicifolius | reverse complement strand
AACAACTAGTAAGGCATATAGAATCTTTAACAAGAAAACCTTAGTAGTTGAAGAATCCATACATGTAGTTTTTGATGAATCTTTAGCAACTGGATCTGAAAAAGATGATGAGGAAGATACAAACATAATTGAAAAAGATCTTGAAAAACTTAATATTGAAGTATCTTCTGATCATGAACAAGAGGCTAAAGATGATGATTCATATAAGGACGATGATATCAATATTGATCATAATGATGTAGATCTTCCAAGAGACTAGAGATATGCTCATAGTCATCCTAAGGAATTGATTATAGGTGATCCATCTCAAGGAATAAGGACTAGATCATACATGAGAAATATTAGTAATCATCTTGCATTTGTATCACAAATTGAACCTAAAACTATAGAAGAAGCTAAAAAGATAATAATTGGATGTTAGCTATGCAAGAAGAACTAAATCAATTTACAAGAAATAATGTTTGGACCTTAGTTGAAAGACCTAAAAACCATTCAGTAATAGGATCAAAATGGATTTATAGAAATAAACTAGATGAAAATGGCATTGTAATTAGAAACAAAGCTAGATTGGTTGCTAAAGGATATAATCAAGAAGAAGGTATTGATTTTGATGAAACCTTTGCACCAGTAGCTAGATTAGAAGCCATTAGGCTATTACTTGCATTTGCATGTCATATGAACATTAACTTATTTCAAATGGATGTAAAAAGCGCATTTTTAAATGGATTCATTAATGAAGAAGTTTATGTAGAACAACCACCAGGTTTTGAAGATCACGAGTTTTCAAATCACGTTTTTAAACTGCACAAAGCTTTATATGGTTTGAAACAAGCACCTAGAGCTTGGTATGATAGGTTAAGTAAATTCTTAATAGAAAATGATTTTACAAGAGGAAATGTTGATAAAACTTGTTTTTAAAAAAAGGTAAAGATTTACTTGTAGTACAAATATACGTAGACGACATTATTTTTGGTGCTACTAACGATTCTCTTTGTCAAGAATTTGCAAAGTTGATGCAGGGAGAATTCGAGATGAGCATGATGGGAGAACTCAACTTCTTCCTTGGACTCCAGATCAAACAAAGCAAAGAGGGAATCTTTATCAACCAAACCAAATACACAAAGAGCTACTCAAAAAGTTTGGTATGGAAACAATGAAACCCCTCGGAACTCCAATGAGTCCTTCATGCAAGCTGGACAAAGATGAAGAAGGTAAAAAGGTTGACCAAAAGTATTATCGAGGTATAATCGGATCCCTTCTTTATTTAACAGCAAGTAGACCAGATATCATGTTTTCAGTATGTTTATGTGCTAGATTTCAATCTGAACCTAAAGAATCACATTTAATAGCTGTTAAAAGAATTTTAAGATATCTAAATGGAACTAAAAATGTAGGTTTATGGTATTCTAGAGATTCCACATTAAACCTAATTGCATATTCATATTCTGATTATGCTGGATGTAAATTGGATAGAAAAAGCACAAGTGGTGCATGCCAATTCTTAGGTAGTAACTTAATCACATGGTTTAGCAAAAAGCAAAATTCAGTTGCATTATCAACTACTGAAGCTGAATATGTAGCAGCTGGAAGTTGCTGTGCGCAAATCCTATGGATTAAGCGATAACTTGAAGACTATGGTATCACACTTGATAAAACTCCCATAAGATGTGATAACACTAGCGCAATCAACTTAACTAAAAATCCAATTCAACACTCAAGAAAAAACACATAGAAATTAGATATCATTTTATAAGGGAACATGTAGCTAATGATGAAATTTGTTTAGATTATGTAAACACAGAAGAACAATTAGCTGACATATTCACTAAACCTTTAAATGAAGAAAGATTTTGTTATCTTAGAGGAGAGCTAGGAATTTGTAATCCTTTTGAATAAATTTTGAAACCTCTAAGGAAATATATCTAGAATTCTTTCAAATTCTCAAAATCTTAAGGAAATTTTATCTAGAACTCATATCAATTTGATTTCTCAATGTCCATGATTTTTAATCATACTCAAGATCATTTTTCGGACTTAATTCGGATTCTCTGAATCTAAATCTAATTTTTCTCTGTTTCTGTCCGGGAGCCGACTCGAGAGTTTCGAAGTTGACTCGAGTTTCTGCTGAAACTCAGGAGTCGACCCCTCCTCTGAGCGAGTCGACTCGAGATCGTGTCCATGCTCTGTGACTAGTCGCGAGCCGACTCCACACTTTGCGCGAGTCGACTCGACGTGGTCCCAGTCAATTTATTTAGGGCACGAGTCGACCCGACGGACATTTCATTCTTCCAAAATCTTCCAAATCCTCTCCAAAACTTTCCCAAAACCCTCCAAACCTCAATTAACCTGATTAAACAATCCTTCAAGATCAATGGCACCCAAAACCCGAGGAGCAAGCTCGAGTGGCGCCGGTGTGAAGAGAAAAAGGACCGTCCGACGACCCGTCCGCGAGCCGTCTACGGATTCTTCTTCTACACCCTCGGCTAGTGATCCTCCAGCTCCAGCTCCAGCTCCTACTCCCCAGGTAGATCTTCTAGCCAGTAGGATTGTAACCACAGGAAGGAAAGTGGATTTCGAATTGTTTGAGAATGAGGGATTCATCATTGGTAGGCAGCTAATCGAGATGGGTTTTGAGTATATTTGTTCATTGGATTGTCCAACCTATCCAGCTTTGGTCAAAGAGTTTTACAAGAACTTGTCTAGAGGAGATGATGGGTTAGTAAGCAAGGTTAGAGGCATTGGATTGAACATTACATCCTCCATTCTTTCTAGACTATTGAAGTTACCTTTGTCTGGACCTTCTACATTTGCCCCTGAAGATAGGTCTTCTGCTCTCACTCGACTTTTGAACCGAAACTTTGAGGGATTTGAGGAAGTCTTTGCCAGTCAACTACCATTGGAATTAAGGCTTCTCCACAATATTTGCAGCCGGATTCTATTTCCCAAGACAGGACGATTTGACTATGTTTCTGAACGAGATATTTTTGTCATGGATACAGTTGTATCTGGGAAACCTATCAATTTACCTAGGATGATGATTTGGTACATTGCAGACTGTAGCGGGAAGAAGAAATCGAGCTTACCCTATGGCATGGTTTTGACTAAATTATTTATTAGCCAAGGGATTGTGTTCAGTGATTGTGAGCCAAAGAAGGAGTTAAGACATACAGATTATTATACTTTGGCTACCATTCATCGCATGGGATTCATTAAGAAGAATGGAAGTTGGGAGAGAAAGACTGTTACTGAGGATAGAGACTTAGATGCAGAGGCACCCAGATCTTCCTTGAGACATTCTTCACTGGAGCCTCCACAGTGTTCATCATTCCAGATTCTACTCCAGCTCCTACTTTGGATCCAACCCCTGCTCATACTGTACTCCTACTCAGTCTTCCACAGTTTCATCTGGTAGTTTTTCTGACACAGTTAGAACAACTTCGATCTTTATTCAAGTCTGAGTTAAGTGATCAAGAAAATAGACTGAAAGAAGAATTCAATGATAAGTACATGAACTTAAAAGAAGCATTATATTCTCTCAGTGATCGAGTTGCTTTGATTGAGTCCACTCTCAGTTCATCTACCGGTTCCTTAAGTGAAAATTTAAAGAATATCTTTGAAAACTTAAGGACATCTGCGGTGACTCGGAGACATACTCCCAAAGCAATGCTGAGCTTAAAGATAAAATTCAATCTGCTTGTACTTTGTTGATAACAAACTCAAAGATTATGTTGGAATTCAATGCGAAGGGATGAAGCAAATTGTAGATCATTTGAATAGAATTATTAGAAGAAATTTTTAAGTTTTGATGTAATCTCTTTTTGATGTAACCAAATTTAACTTCAATGCAATGTACAAGTTTACATTTCCATGTACTTTCATTTTGAAGTAATGAGAATGTTTGATGCTTCACTGTTTGTCTATTTCAATTGTGAGTACCCTTGAATATCTTTGGATGCTTATATTTAATTTGATAGAATTTTGAATATCTTAATACTCAATTGATAACTTAAATGCTGAATGAATTCGAATGAGTTTAATCAAATTGAGCTCTGATGCATCTCAACCTTTTTGTTGATTACAAAAAAGGGGGAGAGATTTATATGATTTAATCGTATATGCATCATCATATAAGGGGGAGAGAATTAAATAAGGGGGAGAGAATTAAAAAGAAAAAGAAAATATATGTTTCATATAAGGGGGAAGAGATAAAGGAAATGCTCAAATTGAATTTCATAGAGGAAATGCGTAAGTTTCTGATTTGAAAAATTTTGAATGATTTATAAGATTAAGGTTCATAGGGGGAGCTACCTCATTGAGGGGGAGCCTTTCCATGAACACAATTGTTGATTTTGGAATCACAAATTTTCCAATTTTATAATGCATATACTCAATGTTTTTGTCATCATCAAAAAGGGGGAGATTGTTGAGAAATTATTGAAACATAATTGCCCCAACTTTATTGATTTTGATGATTTCCAAAAGCCATGAGTATCTTAAAGGAAACAATGTGTTTATTTATCAAATACCTTGAGCTTATTCAAATTGAAATGAATGAACTTTCAATGGTTATATCAAATGAGTTTTGAACCGTTAGAAAAAGAAGTTTCAAGTTGTATGCTCAAAAGAATTCTAAAAGGAATTTTTACACTTTCTATTTCAATCGATGAATTCTTGAAACATGTCTTGAATCCATGATAAACGTCATATTTAATGTATTCAAGTCAAATTTATATTTTAAATTTAATTGGGACAAGTGTTAAAGTCAATCAGAACATTTTTCTGATTTTTGTATCGGTCCCGAGCCGACTCAAGGGTTTCCGAGTCGACTCCCCAATTTGCCTGAGTTTCTCGAGTTGACCCTTGGCTTTTCAAGAGTCGACCCCTGAATTCTTGCGAGCCGACTCCTGTCTGTGCGAGCCGACTCCGCTCAAACAACAGAACCCATGTTTTTTGAGCACTTCTCGAGTCGACTCCCCGTATTCCTCGAGTCGACTCCCGACTTTCGCGAGCCGACACTTATGTTTTCGCGAGTCGACCCCTAAATGGTTAAAATGTTTCTATTTTTGGTAATCGACCTCGAGCCGACTCCCTCAGAGCTCGAGTCGACTCCGCAAAATCTGGGCGCGATTTTTAACGATGACACATCAGCCCCAACGGTAAGATTTTTGAATAACGGCTATTTTTCTCTGTCTCTAACGGATATATTTTTGCAGATTCTATAAATAGAGCAGCTCTTTTCAAATCAACAACCAAGAAAAAATCAAAAAGAGAGAAAAGAGTATCGTTTGAAAAGAGGGAAAAACAGAGCATATCTTGAAAATCATTTAGCTCAAAGGAGAGAGTTTCAAAAGGAGTGAAATCCAAGTGAAAGATTCGTCTACTCCTTCTCATCAATCCACAAGAGCCAAAAGAAAATCCAAGTGCGTTTCAAAGGTCAAATCTGCGGATTTTCAAAAGAGGAAAAAGATTCATCTCAACTCCAAAGACTTCAACGGTCAAGAATCTAGCTGAGGCGTGATTCAACACTTCTGGAGGAGATAAAGAGAAGAAGGGAGAAAGCCCAAGCATCTACCATCAGCAACATTATCAGGCTTTTCTAACCCTATATCATTTTGTACTTCATTTGTGTATTTGCTCAAGGGGAGCACATTATTGTTTAAATATTATCTTTATTATTTGTTTGCTGATTCAATCAGTGGATTGAATTAGTGGAGGTTGGTATACCTCGTTGCAAGCCGGAGCGCTTGTGTTGGGTTAGTTGTGAGCCCTAGAAAAACAACGTGTAGGGTTTTGTGCTGGTAAGCCCGAGTTAAAACCAGCTGGGTTCGTTGTGCACCCGGTAAAACAACAAGTTTGAGTTGTGAGCTTGGAAAACAACTCGGCTGTAATCTAGAGAGATTATAGTGTGGACCCAAGTGAATCTTGGGAGTGGACGTAGGTGCTGGTTGCGCCGAACCACTATAAAATTGTCTTGTGTTTGCCGTGCATTATTTTCTCTATCTCTATCTCTCTTTATTAACTGCTTGTTCATTGCTTATTAGTTAATCTCACTTGCACATCTTGCTAACTAATCAATTAATAGTCAAAAGTCTTAAATTTTTTAAGAACCCAATTCACCCCCCCCCCCTCTTGGGTTGCCATCTGGGCCAAACATCTTCCCAGCATCCCATCAGCTGAGGTGGCAAGATGGATAAGGCGTCGGCTCTAGCATTCTCCTGTCGAGGGATGTAGCTGATGCTAAAGTAAGCTAAGGGAGAAGCTAGCGATTGCACCATGCTTAAGTAGCGGGACATGATGGGATCCCTTGCTTCATATTCCCCTGCGATTTGGCCAGCGACCAATTGGGAGTCGGTGAACGCCCTAAGGCGTTTCACCCCAAGCTCCTGAGCTAATCTCATCCTGGATAGCAGAGCTTCATATTCTGCCTGATTATTAGTGGCTGGAAAGAGGAAGCGGAGTGCGCACTCAGTTACAACTCCATCCGAGTTGGCCAAGATGAGGCCTGCTCCGCTCCCTTGAGAATTCGACGCCCCGTCTACATGAAGGACCCATTCATCATCACTGGTTCCGAAAGGCTGGGGGTTTGTAGAAGGTTCTTCAGGTTGTTCCTCTCTCCAAGTGCATTCGACCAGAAAATCCGCCAAGACTTGAGATTTCATGGCCGACCGGGGGCAAAAGATAGATCGAATTCCCCCAACTTAAGCGCCCACTTTGCCAGTCGGCCAGAAGTATCCGAGCGAGCGAGAACTATCTTCAGAGGTTGATCTGTGATCACCGCGATCGGGTGGGCTTGGAAGTATGGCCGCAGATGTTGGGCAGACACGATCAACACGAAGATAATCTTCTCTATCTTCGAGTACCTGGTCTCTGCATCGTGGAGTACCTTGCTTGTGTAGTATACTGGCTTTTGCGTGCCATTGGTGTCCACGCAGACTAGCACAGAACTAACGGCTTCAGGAGAAGCCGCGAGGTATAGAAGGAGTTCTTCTCCACCTGTTGGCTTGGCTAGCAGCGGCGGGGTAGATAAGAACTCCTTTAACCCCTCGAACGCCTCTTGACATTCTTTCATCCATTCGAATTCATTGACCTTGCGGAGCGCCTTGAAGAAAGGTAGGCACCTTTCAGCGGACTTGGACAGGAAGCGACTTAAGGTGGCCACCCTTCCCGTCAGGCGCTGTATTTCCTTCTTGTTGGCGGGAGGCCTCATGTCCAAGATGGCTTGAACTTTGTCCGGGTTTGCCTTGATCCCCCGTTGGGTTACCATGAAACCCAAGAACTTTCCGGCTATCACCCCAAATGCGCACTTGCGTGGGTTCAGCTTCATCTGGTACCGACGAAGGCTGTCAAAGGTCTCCTTTAAGTCCACGATATGGTCAGTAGCATGGATGCTCTTTGTCAACAAGTCATCCACGTACACTTCCATGTTGCGTCCTATCTAGCCTTCAAAGACTTTGTTCATCAGCCTTTAGTAGGTGGCTCCCGCGTTCTTTAGCCCAAAGGGCATTACCCTGTAGCAGTACAGCCCCTTCTCAGTTATGAAGGAGGTAGCTTCTTCATCCGCCGGATTCATCCTGATCTGGTTGTATCCAGAGAAAGCATCCATGAAGCTAAGGACCTCATGACCGGATAGCGTCCACCGGTTGATCAATCCGAGGCAGGGGAAAGCTATCCTTAGGGTATGCTTTGTTGAGATCGGTGAAATCCATGCACATTCTCCAGCTCCCGTTGGTCTTACGGACCATCACCACGTTGACCAACCATTCGGGGTAATGAACCTTCCGAATATGGCCTGCAGCCGTTAACTTGCGAACTTCCTCGTCGATAGCTTTCTGTCTATCTGGAGTGAAGTTTCTTTTCTTCTGTCGGACTAGCCGACACTCTGGCCTGAGGTTGAGCCGATGGGTGATCACTTCCTTGGGGACACTCGGCATGTCTGAGGACGACCATGCAAAGACGTCGGTGTTGGCACGCAGGAAAGTGAGAAGTCGATCACGTGCCTCTTCTGGAAGCAACGCCCCCACCTGGACAGTCCTTGCTGGGTCATCCCCCAAGGGGAGGGTCAGGAGGTGTTCGGCTGGCTCTCCCCTCCTTCCCAGCTCCCGGGGATCGAGCGGCTCAGAGGCTATTGCCGACGCCGCTTCTAGTGGGCTGGGAGACAAATGATAGCAAAGCGCGACGGCGGGCTTTGCTCCCCTTTCATCTCTCGACTTCTTCGTCGGTGGGGAACCTTATCAATAATCTCTTAGTGGAGATCACGGCATCTAGCAAATTCAATCCTGGTCTCCCCAATATAGCGTTATAAGCCAGCGGGACCCGGACCACCAACAAATTTATACCACGGTGCTTTGACATTAAGGGGTTCTAGCCGTGACTGGGAGGGCAATCTCCCCCTCAATGCTCACCGAGTCTCCAGTGAAGCCCATTAGAGGTGCGGCGATAGGTCGGAGGGAAGACTTCGACAGATTCATCCGAACAAAAGCCTCGTAGCTCAAAACATCCACCGAACTCCCACTATCAACTAAAATTTTTTTTACAGGATGTTTGGCTATAGTTATGGACACAATGACGCTGTCGTCATGCTTATTAACTACCCCATCTAAATCCTTTCCAAAGAAAGGAATTACAGAATCGATTCCCTCTCGCTGCCTTTTTGAGCCGCCACCTTCCCCCCAGGAAATCATAGCTATGGTCTTCTCCATTGGAGCATTGTCCACGCCGGCCAAAAGTATCGGAGGCACCGATGGACCTGAAGTGGGAAGGTTTCCCCTTCGAACAAATTTGCCCAAGTGACCCTGCTGAACCAGCTCCTCAATGGCCTTCTTCAGATGGCGGCAGTCCTCAGTGTCGTGACTATAGTCTCGGTGGTACCGCAGTAAAACTCCTTGTTGCGGGGGGTCCCAGATTTCAAGGGAGCCGGACGCTTGAAATAAGGTTCCTCCTCGATCTCTAGTAGAATGTGAGATATAGGAGCCATGAGGGGAGTGAATTGCTTCTTAGAAATAAGCATCTGTGGTCGGCGATCTGGGCGGTGAGGAGGCTCAGGTTTCCGGGGTCGTGCTCCGGCATGATCAGTAGGCGATGGTTTCTTACTGGTGTTCTTGTCAGCTTCCCTCCTGAAGAATCCGCCTCGTCGGTGCGGATGTATTATGTGCTCGACTCAGAAGCTCGGCATAAGAACTCGAGGCTTCTTGTCCAGGGAATAGGCAAACCTGGAGGGACGAAGTCCTCGTTTTAATGCCAAAGTGGCTACAGAATCTTCCATGTTGTATACCTCCAACACTGCTTCCTTAAACCGAGCGACAAAGTCCTTCAAGGTCTCGCCACTCCTCTGCTGAACAGCAAATAGGCTATCAGCCACTCATGGGATCTTTCGGCAAGCATCAAAGTGGGCCAGAAAGATCGCTCGAGTTGCCGAAACGAATTGATGCTGTGTAGAGGCAGGCGGAAATACCGCGCACGTGTCACCTTGCGAAGGGTGGCCGAAAAGGCGATACATAAGAGAGAGTCTGTCGCTCCCTGGACCTGCATGAGGACCTTGTAGCTCTCCAGGTGGTCCAGTGGGTCCGTCGTGCCATCGTACGGGTCCAGTTGGGGGAGACGGAAGCGGGGCGGGACCGGTTCCTCCATAATGCGCCGGGAAAGCGGGGGCGATGCTCATAGTCCGTCCCGTGAGGGTTAGCGATCCGGCAGCTAAGCTCCTTCAACCGTCGATGATACTCATCGAGCCGTTGCTCGGCCCGACGGGTAGTCTTCCTGAGGGTGCCGTCTTGAGATGAATCAGAAGAGGAAGCCGAAGAAGATCGCCGACGTAATGAACGCACCCATCTGGACTCTCTCCTCCGGCCGATGGTGGGAACGGCCGGAGTGGCGAGAGGGGGACCGCCGTCGCTTTGAGGCCTCTCGGCGATGAGGTTCAGAGGCTGAGCGGTGGGAGACCTCGGGTGGGGTCCTACCTTGGTGAGACTGGACTGTCCCCCGCACCCCTTCATCAGGCGCAAGGGGTTGAGGTGCAGCAGCCAAACAATGTTCTTGCAGTCCCATACCATTATCATCAGGTCCTGGACCTGGTGAGCCAGGACCTCAAGCCGGTCAGGCTGGCTTATCTATACAAGGGGCGGAACGCGGAGGTTGGCCTCCGATTGCTCAGCCCGGGGAATGCACTCCGCGGCTTGACTGGAGGAAGCCTCCTGTGCTCGTGTGGTCACCATCGTCTCCCTCGCAGAATTGGTGGGGTCACAGGGAGAACCTTCGCCTTCCTCCCGTGCGAACGCCCCTACCGGCGCGCCAATCTGATGCGGACAAATCAACCGTGATGAGCGACGGGCATGCTGAGATTTGTCATGGGCTTCCAAATGGGATGGAGGGGTCGTCTTCCTTCTTCGGAACCCTGCAAGAAGTCCCCGGCCGATTTTCCCGGCAAGGACCCTCCGACGCTCAAGTTAGTAAACTTGTCACTCAATTCTGTAATAGTGAGATAGATAAAAAGAGAGATCCCCTTGCATTGAGCTCGGGTCCTCCTCTTATACCTGTCTGGGAGGTCCCGTTTACCTCGTTCCGTTGGAACCGTCGAATCTTCCTCGTTGGGATAAGTTTCTCTGAACGGCAAGTGGTTAAGCCGTTGCTGGATGAGGGCCGCTTGTAGCGGTAACTGCCAAGCATGCTAGTACTTGCCCATGATTTCAGTGAGCGAGGTACACGGCAATAGACCTCGAATCACGGGATCTGTTGCCTGAGGCGGGTCATTATCATGCGAGAAAGGCACCAAGTTAGGACCGAAGCCGTTGTTGGAAGCCGGAGCTGGAGGCCGGAGCTGGAGGCCGGAGCCAAAGGCCATCGCTGGAGGCCGGAGCCAAAGTTCTATTTCTAGGTTTTGCTGTCACATCATTATTTCCAAAAATTATGTAAAAGATAATACTACCCAGAGGAGACGGTCAGCCGTATCAATTTTTATTTTTTTATTGCATACGATGCGTGCACTTTTGCATCGTGCGTAATACAGAAGGATTTTTTCTTGAGACATAAGGGTCTAAGTTATGGGCCATGCCAGGTATGGCTTATGATGTCATGCCAAGGAAAAGATTTTGTACACTACATGCAACAAATTCTATGTGAGTTGCACTGCTTCTTTTTATTGGTCCATGTGCATCCTATATGGCTTAATACAATGGGATAGAATAGCAGAGATCATGATTACGAATTCATAAGTGATATGCTATTTCTGATAGGATGGGATGTGATGGCTTGCCTTCTGAAAAATTATTAAGACATCCCAGTTGTAAAATTATGATACCATAGTTATAAAATTACGATATTCATTAAAAAACATTAAGATAGCTTTACGATATCCTGGCCAAAAAAATTTATGACACTTTAATTGTAAAATTATGATACCGTAGTTATATAAAATTACGATACCCATTTAGAAAACCCAAAAAAAATTACGACACCCTAATTATAAATTTACGATACCGTAATTATAAAATTATAATATTTATTTAGAAAATATTAAGGCAAAGCTTTACGGCATCCGGTTAAAAAAATTATGACATCTCAGTTGTAAAATTATGACACTATAGTTATAAAATTATGACACCCATTCAGAAAGTCAAAAAAAATTATGACACTCGAATTTTAAATTTACGATACTATAGTTATACAATTATGACTCTCCATTTAGAAAATGTTAAGGCGAAGTTTTACGATATCCCGACCGAAAAAAATTACGATACCCAGTTGTAAATTTACGACATTGAAGTTATAAAATTACGACCCTATTCAGAAAATATTAAGGCAAAGCTTTACGACATTTTCAGTCAAAAAATTACGACATTCCAGTTGTAAAATTACGGTACCGTAGTTATAAAATTACGACACCTATTCAGAAAGTCAAAAAAAATTACTACATCCGAGTTTTAAATTTGTGACACCATAGTTTTAAAATTATGATACCCATTCAGAAAATATTAAGGCAAAGTTTTATGACATTCTAACCGAAAAAAAATTACGACATCCAGTTGTAAAGTTACGACATCGTAGTTATAAAATTACATCCATTCAGAAAGCTAAAAAAAATGATACTCCAGTTGTAAATTTATGATACCGTAGTTATAAAATTACGATACTCATTCAAAAAATATTCTCTATACCTTCTCTGATCTGTATATAAATTTTAAAATAAAGCCGAACGGATATTAATGTATGTCACGCTCAACATAAAATCGTATCTTGCTATCATGTTCCGTTTAATTGTGCCAAATCATGTAGAATTTATATGGATCAATAAAAAAATGGTACAGTTCATATAGAATTTGAAGGTGATGTATAAAGACTTTTCTGCTATGCCAAAGTCGACCGAGACAGCTCTATATGTTAAACGTGCTGAGGATACATGATGCAAAAATTTGCGTAAAGAACTTCTTTTTTTTTGGTACAGACGGGTGATCACACTGTCCTAGTGCGAGTCAACCCAGAAAGATCATAATACAAAATTTGCTTCAGCACTAGGGGATACGGGTCTCCCTGCTTCCATATCCAAAGCCCTGCATTACAGGCCACAGATGCCGCTACCCAATCAGCCGTCGAATTGGCTTCACGATAGATATGTCGGATCTGGGCTCTCTGGATTATCTGAAGAAGAGACCAAATATCACGGAGCAGTGGATTGCTAGGACTTGGTTGCAGCTATCCTTACGAATCACCGAATAACAGTGAGCGAGTCTTCCTCAATAAGAAGGCTATCGGCATGAAGAATCCGAACTCCATAGGCAATGCTAGCCCAAGCAACATAAAGCTCAGCCAAAGGAACTATGGAGTTAAGAGTGTCAAAATCATTCGTCGCTAGTAGTGCACCATCAAATTCATGAATAATAAAAGCTGATTAACTAGCTTTTTTATGCATAGTATCATCAAAGTTAATTTTGATAAATTCTGAAGGTGATGGTTCCGTAAAGAACATTCTTTCAACATAGGGGTACACTCTTTTTTTTTTTTTTATGTGCTTGGAGACAAATAAAAATTAAGTTTCCGTGTGGGGGACCAGGTGAGGGATTCCAGATCGCGTGGCTTCACCGAACTCAGCAGGCACGCTTTATCCATGCGTTTGACTTTACAGGCAGGCACCCGTTAACCGGAAAGGTTCCACCCCATCTCCGCTTCCCGTCGGCCTTATGGAAAATTCGAAATCCGACAAGCCCAACGCTAACTCCTCCTCCATTCAAAATCTTTCCTCCCTTCCAACGGCTAGAACCGCTGCGGCGCGTTTAAAACCAGGGGAGGGAGGGGGGATTTTGTCCTTTCTTCAATCTTTCAGAAAAAAGAAAAATTCCTCTGATTTCTCTCTCGATCTCTCCTAGGGTTAGAGTTCTAGGCGTTGCGAGGGCTCCGGGTCGATATCTTCCGCCCGCTCCCCCCCCCTCCCCTCCTCCATTTTCTAGGGTTTCCAAGGTTCCGGACTTCTTGACCGCACCCAAATCTTCTCGGGTTTCTAGGGTTTATCCATTTTCTTGGCCAAGGGACCATGGATCCAGATACCGACGAGTACATCCGGGAATCCATCGAGAACTCGCTCGGCCTCCCCATCTCCGACAAGAACCTCCGCCTCAAGCTCATCGCGTCCGAAGAAGCCCGCCACCGCCTCCAAGATCAGATCTTCGTGCTCGAGGAGCGCCTCAAGGAGACGGAGAAGCGCGTGGAGAAATATAAGGTTCCGATTCTTTGATCTCTCGTGGCTTCTTCTTGTTCCTGAGTTACTAGGGTGTGGTTGTTTATGGGGAGGTTTTGATTTTGATGTTCGTAGGCGGAGACGACCATGAATGCCCAGGGTTGAGGAGGTGCATCGAGGAGAAGGAGTTGATGGCGTCGGGATGTGATGATTTGGCGAATCATTGCGCCAAGTTGGAGAAGGAGTGCTCGCTGTATGAACGAGATCTTGAGAAGGCCATGGAGTCTTGCGATGAGTTGGCCAAGGAGAATGATGAGCTTCGGGCACGGCTGCAGGACAACTCTTCTGTGAGTATTACTTTCTATTTGTTTCTTTTTCTCTTTTACATA
This sequence comes from Calamus simplicifolius, assembly GCA_900491605.1. NCBI lineage: Eukaryota > Viridiplantae > Streptophyta > Magnoliopsida > Arecales > Arecaceae > Calamus > Calamus simplicifolius. Next base: position 247,360 of record UESW01002214.1, on the reverse strand, counting down.
TATTTCTTATTTTTGTGGATCGAAATAGAGGAATATATCCTGAATTCTGATATTTTTAACGCTTATTTTGAGCAAAAATGCTGAAAATTTGTAATTGAGAAGGCAGTAATCTTTGTTTTCTGACACATCATATACCAATCTTGTTAATGGGATAGTCATTTAGGATTTTGCTGTCTTTTTTTTTTTGTTGGAGTAAACTTGCAACAACAGCAAGCTGACGTTATGATGCCACAGTAAATGAACTTATTAAATAAATATGTTAGAGAAAACTTTCGATGTCATCTGTTTTAGTTAATCAGCGAATAAGTATTGTCCAGATTAGTTAGATATCTCACCTACTCTAGTAGTATTTGTGACAATATTATGAATGCTATACATATTCACACATTGTAGTTCTGTAGGAGGAACTATGCTGTGTTTGCAATTATTTCAACAATTATCAGATTTGAAAAATTGTAGTGTAATGAGGTGAGGGGTTATTACTTATGTCAACAGCCTGACCCCCCCCCCCCCCCTTCTTTCTTTTCTTTTCTTTTTTTTTTTTTTCCATTTGGTTTGTATGCTTCAAATAAATTTTTCTTGCATGTATGTAATATTTTCAATATAATGAATCTAGACACTTTCTTTGTCATTAGCCACCCAATATGAAATCCATGTCCAGATTCTTTTTAATCTATTTTAAAACCATCTTCATATGTTAGTGATATACTTTTAGCTGACCTTTCGACATGCAACTACAATGGCCTGTATTTATGCTTATGAATGAGCTCTAAGCCAAATTTGTCATTATGCTTATTTGAGGTGCTTTTCTTTGTTGGTTGACTAGCAAATTATCTCAGTGATTTTGCATGAGTCTTTCAGTATTAGAAAACCATATCTAGTTTCTCCAATTCCGACTCTAACATCATTTTAATACTCTTGCCATACATCTGTGTGTGTAGAAATAAATTGGTTTTCTTTAACTCACCCTTATGTGAGAGTTATTTTTTCTCTCTCCCAAATTCCAATTAACTAGTGCAACTCATCTTTCACATTTTACGCCAAGCTAATATAGAGGGCCAATACATCATGAGTATGCTTCTCTTCCCTTATTCTACCATCTTTTCTTACTAGGACTTCATCATTTTCCAAGATTTTTCTTTTTTAAATAATTGTTAATGACTTATTTCTATTTTCAGTTATTACAAGTGATATAGTTTTATTGTATTGAGCTGGATCATGGTGATAGGGTAGCTAGACCCTTAGCCTCAAATTTGCTAATTGCAACTTGATGAACTAAGTTTTACTGGTTCTTGTGGCTACTGTTGCTTATAGGTGAAATGCAATCTGTGGTTGGTATAAGATGTTGCACATCTATGCTGAGCTTGCATGGAAAGTGGCAACTCTATCCATCCTCAACTAATAACTGGGGGTTCCATTTGATCTTTTGCTTGTATTTGTTTTGCAAAGGAATGTATTATTGAACAATATTGGTGATGATCTTGCATTACTCTCTCATGCTAGTGAAGTTTGTTAATGTAGTGTTTTTGGTGTCATGTCCATGTTTCTTCCACTGTTCTTGTTGTACTGACTTTAAGCTATATCATACTGTTTTGTCCATGTTCCTGAACTCTTCTGTTTCCTTCTTCCTATTCTGGCTGGATGACTAATTCTTGTATTCCAATTATATTTCTGGAAAATGCTGCGGGCTTCAGGTAACGGCATTAGCTGCTGAAGTAGAATCATTGAAGAAGGACAAGGAAAACCTGAGGATTAATCTCCATAGAGCTGAAGAAGAGGTATAGTTATTGGAATTCATTTCTGATTCACCTCAAGATACACAGTCTTATCCTATTATGTTTTATGTAAGGTCAAGGTCCTGTTTGAAGAAAACAAAATTCTGGATGAAGAGAATAAGAGGCTGCTTGGGCTGTTAAAGAGAGAAAGGCATCACCATGGATCTGCTAGTGCTTCTGCTAAAGTGAGAGAAAGGCATTACCTGAATTACGAATTTTGTTTTTAATTGTTCCACCAAAATACTATTAATTCATACATGAAATTAGGGATAAGAGAAATAAAAGAGTTGTACTATGATTGACTGATGTTCCTTGCACACAGACACACACACACGGTCAAGATCTAGTTACACCACTGTAGTTCTCCAAGAGAGTTAAACATGGTGTACCTCTTTTCTGAATTGGATGGGGTCCACATTAGTGATTTGAGCTATTAAATGTCATCAAGTATATCTAAACTCTTCACACACTAAATATCATGGATGCATGGTCAAAATTGATGTTATTTCAATTCATTCTCTTGTATCATGTGTTTATCAAATACACCTTTTGTGTAGGGAAAGCGGAAATCAAGTCAAAAGGAGTGCAGCCCTATGGGGCGTGCAATTGATTTCAATGTTGCCGATTCATCAAGACAGCCACTATCCCCTCTGCATCCGAACTCTCCTGATTCTAAAATGCATAAGAAGTAAAATGGTGTTTGATCCTCGTTCTGCTGATCTTAGTCCTAAATAGAGTTGAGTAAAAAAAGCAGTTTCATGTAGCTGACCCATATAGTTGGGAAAAGGCTTAGTTGAGTTGAGTATCATCATTCTGCTGATCTTGAATGGTTGCTGCTACTAGTGTAGCATTATGGAATGAAATTTGAAAATTTATTTCGAATGATAATTGTGACCTTTCTCACTGCATTCTGGTTTGCATTCAACTAAACAAAATGAATGTCAAGTTTCTTGAGAACACTGTGTTGGTTGTTCTGGTAGGGTGAGCTCTCTTGATACCTTGCTGCCAGTCTGTTGCAAGCCAAATATTTCCTGTGTTGTAGATGGGTTCTTTAAGAGTGCTTTTTTCTATTGGTACCATAAAGGTGGAACAAGATGGTTGCTACTATAAGGTGCGGAGAGGATAATGTACGGAAATAGCAGGTGGATTACCCTAATGAATTATCATAAAATATTTGCTTGGTTTTTTGTGCAATTAGGAGAGAATTAAAAAAGCAGCTACAGCACAGTTCTTCCAGATTGCTTCATCAGTTGCAAACCAATTGAAGTTGGTTTGGCTCGTCTTAGATCATTGCTGTGTCCATACAGTTTCATAAAAGATTTCGCGTCCTATATACTTCGGCTTCAGATGAAAAAGATGGAGCTAATTGTCACGCTGTTGGACCACTGGTTTCTCAGAAAGCTGTTCAATTGGTGCCTTGCTGCCTTAAGAAGCAACAAGAGAGTGTGAAGGTGATTTTTTGTGCTTTTCTTTTTCATGTCTGTTTTTTTTTAAAAAAAATATACCTTTCAAAGCAAATGGAGAAAGGGCAAGGCATCGACAGTGTTTTCCTCCATCCTCTCTTTCCCACACAACCTCTCTTTCCCACACAAGAGCCAACTAGCCAAATTATACCTGTAGCTGAATGTACATGAATCTTTACAAAGACGCCTCCTAATCGACTCCCTTCGCAAACAACATCTGGATCCTCGCATGGTTTGCTAGCCAATTAGTTAAGTCATTGGATTGCAAACCCCAAACAAGGCTTGGCTAAGTTGGGTATGCTTCTCTGAAGGCACATAGCTTTTAAACCTATCATCAGGGCCAAAGGAGCACTAAGAAGGTTGGTTGGTGGGTGTTGCCATGGCTGCGCTCGTGTTACTAATGCAAGTTTAAACCAGGACTTTTAAATCTTGCAGCCCTGACCAGAAGTCATCAAATTTAGTGGATTGACAACTCGGAAGAGCTCTCACAAAGTCAGCCTGAATAAAAAAAAGGTGAATAATAACAAGTGACAAAGCAATCTTGCTAGAGTATTTAAGAACAGAATTCTCTCCATGACATATGAAATATTTTATCAAAGTATTGCAAAAAGTCCATGGATTTTTGAGTCATATTTCTCACTAGGAAGCAGTGATGTAGTTGCAGGTCCAACTAGTAATTTCACTGGTCCAATCCAGCTAGGTCCAACCAGGAATTTCACTGGTCCAATCCAGCTAGGGCTGTCACCTATTGTATCAGCCCCTGCCTACTGGACTGGAACGCCACCAGGAACAAGAAATGCTATCCATATTCACAGTGGATAATATTTTCAGCAGCAGAAATAGCACAGAAAAAACTCCAGCATTCAAGCAAGAAGTTCTCTCATTGTTTTCATAAATACAGCTGAAGGCCAGGACTGCCACAAATGATCAATCACTTAAGTTGAACCTTTAAAAGTTTAGCACCATCGTTCCTTGCCCTCTTAATGACGGCGCTGAATTAGGATAAATGGAAAATAAAGAAAAAGAAGAAGATGCGTCTCAATTGAGCCTCGACGTTTCCAACGGTCAACCTCCTCAGAAACAGGAAGCCAGCCATCCAATTGCCTCCTGTCAATTCTAGCACACAAGACCCCGGACTCAAGATGAGTCTTCCAGTTTCCTGGGCTTAAAGCTTCTCCAACATTCAGCAACTCCCGAACCTCACTTCATTAATCCAAAGTTTACCTTTGAAATCCAGATATCGAGACAACCATCCTGATGTTCGGGATATGATTATAGCCAACCTCATCGAACCAAGAATCTTTTGTTGAGGAGGCTCGTTTGAGGAGGCTCGCTAGCAGTTAGGTGACTAAAATGTTTCCTGGGCTTCTTCGTTATCCTGTGACTTTATGATCTGGTTGTGACTTTGGAAAATCATAACTGCGGGAAAAGCGGAAGAAATTAAGCGCTTCCCAACAAAGAATTGCACTCAATCCCTGTTAGATCAAAGTTACTAATTACATAGAATTAGTTTTATCTGAAAACTTTCAGCAACCATAATCCAAAATTATCCTGCTACTTCCATAGTATCCCTTTACCCAGTAAATAAAGCTCAGGCCGATTGACACCTTTTATAAATGATGGGTTGAATTTGAAAGTTATTCAAAAAATTGTTGAAAAATTACAGCTCTCAATACTGATGATCTTTTTTTGATGGACTTTCAGGACTGATGATCATGCTGCTGCCGATTGCTTGTCATCATGATCTTCAAGATTCAAAACTTGCAACAGTTTTGGCCAAGACTCTAGGATCCCTCCAGGCAAATCAAACTCCAAGAGCTTCCCCTGACTGCGATAGTACTCCTCCACTGGTTTGCTCTGCAGAAACAATTTGTTTTTTTCTAAAACACTAGCATGCAGGCAAAAACATTAAAACTGATTCACTTTCATGAGGCAAAAACTATGGTGCATTTCAACGTATGTTACTTGTTTCAAAAGTAATACTAGAAAAAAAAAAATAATACTAGAGGCAGATGCTGTTCCCTTTAAATCTACGACTCAGATCATTGAACTTTAAAAGGCTGGTGACAGGCCAAGGCACCCAGATTCATGCATGAATTACCAGGGTTTTTAATAACTAATGACAATATATGGCAGAAGGACAGTGCTCTACCTCCATGCCCTTCCATCACATTGCCTTCACCCCCATCACCATATGCTTTCTCCATTGAGCCCCTACTCCCCCACCCTCTTTCATCACTGATGCCACTGAACCCCTCCAATCCCTCAAACATTCCCCCACCCCACCCCCAACCACCAACCCATTTCCACCATGCTCCCAACTCCATTTCCAACCAACTGCAACTGTGACTTCCTCCTCCCATCTGCTGCACCGCTAGTTGCCATGATGTCTGTCTCTACCATAACCCCTCATTCCCTGCACTACCTCCAGACTCCACTCTTCATCAGTATCCCTCTGCTCCGCCAGAACCAATTGCCAGTGATCCACCACGGTGCTTCCAGCTCGTCTCCATCTCACAGCTCAGTCAGTCAAACTGGGAAAACTACAAATACCTTTCTTTCCTTTTCCTTTTCTGCCATTGAGAAGTTACCAGCATAGAGACAAGCCTAAGAAGTAGGAATAGTAACTTTTTGCATGAAACTTCCTTACACCGTACAGAGATGATTCCACTCTGATCCTGTTCCCCAAATGTTCCTAGTCTAAGCTATATAATGTCAGTCATTCTTACCCCTTCTTGTCTCTAACCTGACTGTTGCTCTCATTTCTGTCTCCTTGAAAACCAAGAACCCTATGTAGGGGCTCAAATGCCTACCATGTGCACACCAGGTCATGGATAGTATGGTTTACCCGATAATATGAAGTGTTATATTGTAGGATCAGCGAAAAAATTTATCATTGCAATACTTCAATGAAAGTTTGTGACATAGCTGTTGTTAACCCACTAAATCCGTAGGTCTGTACTATTTTTAAGTTTATACACTAATTTATTAGTTTGCCAACCATAAGATTTTTAAGAAACAATATAAGAATATTTTTATTGTCTTAAATACATAGGTGACATTTGCTTTCTTTATCAGTTACTTGGACAGCATATAGATTGTAAACAAATGTGTGGATTGGAAAGAGTATAGCAACATTTAGTTTGCTTGAAAATTATGAGAATTTCAGGACAGCAAAAAAAAAAAAAATCTATTTAAAATATAGGCACATCAAATAATTTAATAAGAATGCCATCAACATGGTGAAGTTTGTTTTGGTTATCAACACTCAACAGTAGCATGGATTCAAAACTAGTGTAGGTATAATTAAAAATGATAATTTCAATTCAGAATTAAACAAGCAAATAATAAAATGGTTAATTAACAAATTTTAGTGCTCCTTAGTTATGTTTGGTCGCATCAGCAGATGGCACCACACAGTCTGTACAGAATATTCATCTCCAATCATAGGAGTTTGCTAGAGACATTATGTAAATTGAACGGAACATATAACAATTCATGGTTCACTCCTTCTAGCCTCCATGAGGGTAAGCATACATGTCAGTTAATCAGGCTAATACAATAATAACTATAGTTTAGATGAACGAAGCCTAGATAATGATGAAGCCTAGAATTTTCAGAAGCAAATACAAAACTATTTTTCGACATTCTGTAAGCAAACAGCCCCCCTTTCAAATAAAAAAGACACACACACCCCCTTAAAAGAAAAATCACCAACACCACTGCCTCAAAGAATACAGTGCCTCTTTCTTGCTCCAATAAATGATTATTGACTAGGTGCAAATGATAATCTGCCACGTACAATAATTGTTGTCAAGAGCACAAAACAATTTAAATTATTCTATAATTATGAGGGACATATTAGTAGTTTATAATGATCAGTTCAACCATCAATTTCTGGCTGGAACAAAAAAAAATGGCAGCTGAAAATCTGAAAGTGGCTAGTAATAATGATCATTTAGTCATGAAGAAACTTTTAGGACATTTCACATGGCGCATCATTCACAGCTATTTCTTAAACAGCTGGTTTGATTATAAACTTGGAAACAGGCATTGAATGTAAATTGAAACATTTATGGAGTCATCTAATGTAAATTGACTTCAATGGGACTAAATGATTTTTAGAATTGATTTTACAAGAATTGACTTTATAATCCTTAAAAGGAATCCAAGAAAAGGGTTCATTACCGTCTCATGGTATATACGTAAACGCTCTTTTACCACCTCTTCAGTATCATCAGATCGAGTAACTAGCTTTGCCGTGCAATGTGCAGGAGGTAGAAGTGGGGACATTAACATACCAGGTCTCCCATTCTCACCCTTGACATCGATGGAAGCGACATTGAAGTTCCCTCCACACTGGCTGCAAATCCTTCTACCGAGGCACTTTGCAAGCAGCACATCTTCTCTAAGCTTAAGGTTCACAACCAGGTCAATATCCGTCACTCCCTCCAGTATTTCCTGAGAATTCAGATGACATGAAAATAGGAACAAAGCAGATTGCATTTCTTGATGGCAGTGCAATCAGAATTTCAACTTGCTATTAATCAGCATATAAAGTAATTTTCAAGCTGCATTTCCTTAAATCTGTTGATATTAACATAAAAATATCTAGGCAACTTCATGATGAATTTGATGAGATACTGCGTGAAAAGACAGAATTTTACTTCTTGCTTTTTCCCAGAAAAAGGGATGGAGTCAGGAAACAATGAATAAGAGATACCAAAATGTTGGACCAATATTAGAAAACCAATTTCAATGACATGGTCTTCGTATGGAACAGAGATTACAAGATGAGCTTATAAGGGCTTGGACTTGTGTGGAAGCAACGATAAGAGGAGATAAGCAAACCAAAATTTGTTTGATGATTATGACAATGAGATTTTTATCGTTGGAGTTTGATATAACTGCTAATGTAAAGGAGATGGAGATCGGATAAAACTCTCATTCTCACAGAATTCTTGAGCATTGCCTTATTCCAGTTATTGGGAAGCTTTAAATGGAAAATATTCAATTATTTATTGTCCAAGGAATGCACCATTTTACAGCAAATTTGGTCTCACTGCATCGCATGAAAAGGGTGGCCATTGGTGTTCATGCTCGAGTTTTGTTAGTTTTATAACATTCCTGAATTTCAGAAACTGCTGAGTTTGGTATTGTTGTCTGTAATGCCTTGACATACCTATTATTGACTTAGGAAAGAAAATATTTCTTTATCAGATTGTTCACAACAGACATCAAATCTCTTGAAATGTGTGAAAGTTTTGAATAACATTATTTGATATGGGGGCACTGTTAGTGGCCACCTGTGGAGGTTCAGTTTTCACAATTTGCTACCGATTTGGTTACTGGACAAAATTTTGAGTTATAGCAACACAAATGAGTGACATCAACTTGCTAGTGGATAAGTTTACATATCTAGAATTGTTAGGCATCTGCTGGAAATAGCTGAAATCAGAGCTTCCAAAAGGACAATATCTAGGATTAAATTAGCTAACTAATTAGATTGCTGAATATGCATAATACTTATCTTTATACTAAAACCCATTTAAAATTTTGTATTCGCCATCTCTATTTTTTTTTTTTTTTTGTGTGTGTACAGCACCCACAATTTTCTTTTCTATATTTTCTTAGCATCTTCCTTGTTTTTCTTGGTCTTTATTTTTGTACAGAGTCACACCATCACAATGCTTTGATCAGAGCATCAAGCTATATGCTCTTAAACATTATTATCAGTGATTGTTTTTCTATTTGCCTCTTTGTTTATGACACATGCCTTAGACAGCCATGTCTAGGATTCTTGTTCCGTAGTTGCACAAGCTCAGGTTGCACAACCAGAATGTAGCTCTTTGTGACCGCCTCTTGGCGTTCTAGGCTTCATAGCAGGTCCTCCCTTGTCAAAGATGCCCTGGAAAGAAATGTCCATCAGTTGTGAGGGTTGACCTCAACTTGAGAGATGATCAAGGATGATCTCATGGCTTCACACCTTGATCATGAAAGCTATCTCCAGAGAGATCGGGCAAGACTTGAGGATTAACATTAAAGCTGCGTTTACAGGTTAGGATTGGATAAAAAGGAGGGCAAGATTGGATAAAGAACAAGATATGATAAAAATTATCCTATCACATATTTGGATGAAGAATATGATATGATAAAAATCATCCTATCTCATATTTGATGAAAAATAGGATAACAAACTAGATAAACCTTTAGAAAAAATATTAACTATTGCTGAGGATAAAGATAAAAAAGAGAAAAAAAAAGGCAGACAGGATAAAAATAAAAAATACTTATTTTGATGGGATAAGTAATCTTTTCTTTAATTGGATTAGCCATCCATTGGGATAAAACTTTATCTTATTCTTAGGGAAAACAAACATAAGAAAGGATTTAAAAAATCTTATTTTCCTCCTAATTCGGTGTTAATCAGCTAAGTGGGACTGTGATTCTCAAGACATCTCGAAGAAAAGCTAGATACCCTTTTCTTTTGAATGGATTATTATTTTCTAGCCTTAGGTATACTACTTGACAGGGATTCACTTCCAGTCAGCAACACAAACATCACACAAAAACATTAATAATTGCAACAGTCTTAGCAGCATTGATTAATGATCTCTGATGTCTATAATATTCATGAGGGGCATCAAGAGGACAGATAGTAAACATTTTAATACAGATAGACTTTCTGAGGCATCCAGATAGTAGCAACAGTAGAGCAGATTTGATTGCAGATGATTTTAAAAGGTGCAAAATAGCAACCAAAAAGCAAAGGAAGCGATATTACTTCAAAACCAATGACATATTAAAAGACAAAATATCAAGCAAATATGGTTTCTTATGTTTCCTTTGGATATCAATTACTCACCGCTTGTCTTATTGTTCGTGGAAAACCATCAAGAATGAATCCTGATTCACTCTTAGCTTGTCCATTTTCAAGACGTTTAGACAGCAAATTAATGATGATCTCATCCGACACCAATTTGCCTTGATTTACAATATCAGCAAGCTACAAAATGAAAATAAAAAATCAATGGCATCAATCTAAAGCAACGAGCTTTTGATATACAAATAACATACTCGGATATAGTACAACATAAAACAATCAGATCCTAATTATGGTAATAGCATTCTAGAACAACAACGATAACAACAAAGTCTTATCCCAGACTATATGGAGTCGGCTACATGAATCTTTTTCTCGATTTTGAGTCATATTTCTTGTCTAGTCTAGTCCCAAAATACAGTTTAGAGAAAAAAAAAAAGACCTCAACAATCTCCAGAATACTGATATATAGCTTTTGCTTACGGGATAAAATGATCAAACATAATGGAAGGACTACTAACCCGAATTAGAGAATTTAATTAACATCTGCCAACCTTTATTTGAAAAAAAAAGCTATTTCTTGTTTCCAAGGTATTGATTTTGGAATAAAACATATCATTCAAATAAAATATAAAGAAAGCAATTCCAGGAGAAGGATTATAGAACTTCAACAATTTTACAAATTTTTAAAACACACATGAAGAACGTCTTTATACTTCCCATTATTCTCTAGCATGATTCAATCATGGCTTGCATATACCAACATAGTTTCCGCTTTTATTCTTGGCTTGCCCTCTTGGAGTTGGCAAGATCCTTCCCCATTAGTTCTTTACTTTTAGAAACAATTCTCTCAAAGTTATCATCCCAATAATAGCAAGGCTGCTTAACTATGTCACTTGATAAATCTCAGTCACTGGCCTGTGATTTCAACAAGTCAAAGTTTTGAGGGTCTGTTTTGACCTTAATATTATCAATGCACATAAAGAAACAAAGAGAAATATAAGCATGAGTTAATCCAATTTATCAGTGATTAACGTAACATATATCATTGGTTTTCCTCATCAATCATAGCAAGACCTCCATGTCCTAATGCCACTTCAACTGCAATTGTATCTCAAAGTACAACAAAACACATTAACAAAAAATTCATGGTATCCGCAAGGAAGTCCAAGAGTGTCAATGTTAATGAAACATGCTGGTCACATTAAGGATGGATCATGTAAGGTGACTTCTTTCTTTCTTTTTTGACTTCAAGGGAAACCATTCATCATTCGAGGTTTCATATGCTAGGAGGAAGATTATTTTTGCCTACTTGATCATATACTGAATAAAGTATGTTTTTGTATTTGGCAAGAAAAGAAGTCTTTTTGGTTCTCCATTGCTATCTTTTTCCTAAACAAATGCATCTTGTAAGGTGACGAGTTTTCTTTATCATCCTACATTCTCTGATGGTTGTGTATATAAATGAGACAATAGCTGTTTCAACAACATAAATGATAATTTTCTCAAGTTCTCATATACAATTCAAGTTTTTAACTAAGATAAGATGAGTGCTGAAGATAATTCAACAAGCTAAACAATAAAAATGTAGCATCATAGATACGTCATTTGCATTAATGTTTCTGCTTTTCTTTGCTATTCCCGAGCAAGGTCAAGTGAAGATTCACAACAAATTAGCAGTCCAGAACCCTCTGGAGGAATCACCGGGGTTAGAGGGAATTTCAAGATCTAGCAAACAATGAAATAACCCACTCTAAGGGAAAAGGACAGCATAATGTTTTCTTGGACTCACTATATAGACAATTTTCTGAGTCAATGGCTTAAGATTCGACTAATATTGTAACAACCCCAGATTCTCTAATGTATAACTGCTTCAATCTTCAGGCACATTAGATCAACGTTACAAATGCTTTCCTTTTATATAATCTAGTTTTATTCATTCTACCCTAGCAGAATTCAAACAATCTTTTCCCAATTGATTTTAAGCTAGATCAGAAACTGATTCATGCCAAGCCCAATTAAATCAAAGCCATCAAACATTCTACCCTAACATAATCCAAATAACCTTTTTCAGCGTATTATATACTTGAAGCGAAAATAGTCCTCGCCTAGTCCAATTAAATTAAAGCCATATGAAGAGAAACAAATCTCCTCTGAAATCCCCTAACACAAAAGCAACAGGAACAAAATGAAGACCATAGGAAACGATAACAAGAAACAATCTTTATCTAAGATTACGATCTTCCAATGAGTCCCCACCATTTAGATCGGCAAGAAAGGAGAAAACACCAATAAACTACCTGTTGAGCGAGGGGCCCGGAGGAGGCGAGTTCCTCGCGGACGAGATCACCGGTGGCGATGTGGGGGACACCGAGAAGCTGGGAGAGGCGGCTGGCGAAGGTGCCCTTGCCCACGCCGGGACAGCCGAGGAACACCCACTGCACGTTCCGGCTCCCGGGATCCCTCCTCGTCGGCAAGCCCCGGCGAGCGAGGCTCGCCAGGATGCGGCCATCCGGCTCCGAGGAGGCCAGGGACGAGAGCCACCTCCCCGCCGGAGCGGCCGGTGCACGGACGGCGGCGCCGGCTCTCAATAGGCTTTTCAGAGCCGCCATCACGGTGGAGAAGGGAGAGAAAGCTCGGGTTTTTATTTTGCTTTGGGTGGAGGGGCGGGGCGCTGAAGGTTCTGGGAGCGGCTTTGGGGGCGGCGGCGGCGGAACGAGAAGGAAGCGCCTCGGGGCGCGTGCCAGATGAATTAATTTAACGTCAATGATTTTTTTTTAAAACACAAAAACGCGAATTATTTTCTGTCAGTTATTAAAAAAATATAAAAAAACCCCACTGGTGCATTGGATTGGAGGCAATATCAACTTTTTCACGTCAACTAAAACTGATTTATTAAATGATTTGATGAGTAGTAGATCTGGATTAAAAAATCTGATAATAATCCATGACTCCTCTCCTCCAAGAAGAGAACAAGTGGCTTCATGGATTCTGATCAGTTTATTTTCCACGTATCATGAACATCAAACGTGACATGTTTCTATGTAAACTAAAATATCCAATAACAACACATGATCAAGGGTTAAATGTGCTTGCAGAGGCCCACTGAAACACGAGCTTGGTCTATTTCTGTCGAAGGGCTTCTTTCTATTTTTCCAAATGAGAGAATAATTGGGTTCAAGAATTTTGATGCATCATTTTTTTTTCTCTTTTTCTTTAAATAATAATTAATAACCATTGATTGTTAACCTTGGCTGTTACTTTCTGAATCTAACAGCCAACAGCACTTATGGCACCATATTGTAAGATTCCGGCGTAGTGCATGGCTCTTATATTATATCATAACGAGTCGAATTCCGAACGGCCGATGCATGGCTTTGACATAATATTTTAACAATTCGAGCTCTGAAAGTAGTACCCATGAATTCGTTTACAAGAAAGTAAGATGCATAAGATTTACATCAATTTGGACAATCACAGTCCAAAAAAGATTCAATTGATACCTTGTTTTTTTTACTTTGCAACATATAAATCACTCAATCAACTTCTAATTTTTTGATATAGAACTGTTGAAAGAGACATCACAACAACCATTAGCTTTTAAAGGCTAATAGCTAACAAAATCTTATAATTTCTATTATCAAAGATTAGTAGAGAAAGATCTGTGCCCGAGCTTCTTTGACTGCGATCTCTGGCAATCATCGTCGGCCTTCTTGATAGTTCTTCACCGGAGCTTGGCTGACACTGTCCCCTCCTCTCCTTTGGTGTCGGATGAAACAAGGGAGGGTCATATGCCCTAAGAAGGTCTTTTGTTTGAGGTTGCTTTAAGATTGGTGCGCACCGTGATTGTCGTCATCCCAGTTGCAGGAATCTTTGTCCTCGATTGCAAACGTCAACTCCTCCTCTTTGTGTGGTGGTGATCGTTGTCAAGCATCCGGTGGACCTTCACGAAGATAGGGGGGACAGTAGTTCATCTGGTCGGCTGAAATTTCTGAGCTGGAACTGCAATTCCCCAACATCATTAGCTTCCATCTGAGGCTATTGAGCTGGAGATCAAGGAATGGTCTGCTAGTGGCCTGATTGTGCGGAGTCTCTCACGGTGGGTGCCTCCAGAAGCTGTCGTTCGAGAGTTCCGCCGTGGTGGCCTCGCCAGCATTTCTTCAATCAGCCTCTCCCACTATACGGTTTTGATGAAATTTGAAGCTCCGGCTGCCAGAGATGCTGCTCTGAACCAGCCGTGGGTTGTCAATGGACAACCTCTTGCAGTTGAACCCTGGCGCCCAGACTTCGTCCCTGCGGACGATGCTTTAAAATCGGCCCTGTTATGGATTCGTTTGCCAAGCCTTCCAATTGAGTATTGGTCTGATGATGCTCTGCGTTCTATCCTTTCGGTGGCAGGAGAATTTGTTGCTATGGACTCCTCCACGAAGGACAGGCGACGAGGGGGGTTTTGCTCGTGCTGCTGTGAGAGTCGATCTCAGTCGGCCTCTTCGTCCTTGTGCGAGACTTCGAGGGAATGGCTCCCCGTTTTGGCAATAGTTTGCTTACGAACATGTTGATGGCATATGTCTCCACTGTGGATCCCTCCACTTGACAGGCTTGTGCTCTTCCTCAATGGCGCCGCTTTCCTCCTCTGCTGCTCCCCATTTTGGACCGTGGATGGCGGCGCTCCGGCAACGTAAGCCTTCCTCTGCTTCTGCTCCTGGCCCTGGTCCCTGATCTTCACTGACACCTTCATCGGCCAATGCCAAGCACTACAAGAAAATACTGAAATAGCGATGCAAATTTAGCGACGCAATTATGTGTCGCTAAATTGTGACCACTTTGCGATGCCTCCGTGACAATAAAACATTACAACGTAATTAGCGACACATTAGCGACTCAATAAACCAAAAAATTAAAAAAAATTAATTTTTTTATTTAGCGATGTAAATAATGCATCGCAATATTTTTAAATTAATTTTTTATAAAATATAAATATGGAAAAAAAAATATTGCAACACAACTCAGTGCGTCGCATATATTTTAAAAAAATTAAATATGTTAAATAGCGACGCAATAAATCAAAAAATTAGAAAAATTATTTTTAATTTAGCGATGCACCAATTGCGTCGCAAATAATTTAAATAAAATTAATTTTTATAAAATATAAATATTAGAAAAAAATATTACGACGCAACTCAGTGCGTCCAATATTTTTAAAAAATTAAATATATTAAATAGCGGTGCATTAGCGACGCAATAAACCAGAAAATAAAAAAAATTATTTTTTAATTTAGCGACGCAATAACTGCATCGTAATTATTTTAAATGAATTAATTTTTATAAAGTATAAATATGAGAAAAAATAATTGCGATGCAACACAGTGCGTCGCAATGTTTTTAAAAAAAATTAATTATATTAAATAGCGACGCATTAGCAACGCAATAAACCAGAAAATTAGAAAAATAATTTTAACTTAATGACGCAATATATGCATCACAATTATTTAAATAAAATAATTTTTTATAAAATATAATTATGAGAAAAAATATTACGACGCAATTAGTACGTCGCAATATTTTTAAAAAAATTAATTATGTTAAATAGCGATGCATTAGCGATGCAATAAACTAGAAAATTAGAAAATTATGTTTTAATTTAGCGATGCACTTGTTGCGTCACAATTATTTTAAATAAAATTAATTTTTATATAATATAATTATTATATTAAAAATTATGATGTAACCCTTTGCGTCGCAATATTTTTAAAAAATTAATTATATTAAATAGCAATCGGTCCGAGATCGGTCATGGCCGATCGGGATCAGGGCTTGGATCGATCGCAACCATCGAATCGTCGGCGATCGGACCGATCGCCACGGTCCGAGATTGGTCGTGGCCGATCGGGATCAGGGATTGGATCGATCGCAATCGTCGGATCGTCCGCGATCTCGGACCGATCGCCACGGTCCGAGATCAGTCGTGGTCGATCGAGATCAGGGCTTGGATCGATCGCAACCATCGGATCGTCACGATCTCGGACCGATCGCAACGGTCCGGGATCGGTCATGGCCGATCAGGATCAGGGCTTGGATCGATCGCAATCGTCGGATCGTCGCCGATCGGACCGATAGCCACGGTCCAAGATCGGTCGTGGCCGATCGGGATCACGGCTTCGATCGATCACAACCGTCAGATCGTCGCCGATCTCGGATGGATTGCAACGGTCTGAGATCGGTCATGGCCGATCGGGATCATGGCTTGGATCGATCGTAGCCGTTGGATCATCTTCTATCAGATCGATCGCGATGGTCCGAAATCGTTCATCGCCGATCGGATCGATTTGGGCTTGGATTGATGGCAACCGTTGGATCAACGCCGATCGGTCTGATCGCCACGGTTCGAGATCGGTCATGGACGATCGGGATCAGGGCTTGGATCGATCGCAATTGTCGGATCGTCGCCGATCAGACCAATCGCCATGGTCCGAGATCGGTCGTGGCCGATCGGGATCAGGGCTTGGATCGATCGCAACCGTCGGATCGTCAGTGATCTCGGACTGATCGCAATGGTCCGGGATCGATCGTGGCCGATCGGGATTAGGGCTTGGATCGATCGCAATCGTCGGATCGTCGCCGATCGGACCGATCGCCACGGTCCGAGATCGGTCGTGGCCGATCGGGATCACGGCTTTGATCGATCGCAACTGTCGGATCGTCGTCGATCTCGGACGGATTGCAACGGTCCAAGATCGGTCGTGGCCGATCGGGATCACGGCTTGGATTGATCGTAACCGTCGGATCGTCGCCTATCGGATCGATCGCGACGGTCTGAGATCGTTCATCGCCGACCAGGATCGATCAGAGCTTGGATCGATGGCAACCGTCGGATCGACGCCGATCGGTCCAATCGCGACGGTCTGAGATCAATCATGGACGATCAGGATCAGGGCTTGGATCGATCGCAACCGTCGGATCGTCGCCGTTTGGACCGATCGCCATGGTCCAGGATCGGTCATGGACGATCGGGATCAGGGCTTGTTGGATTGATCGCAACCGTTGGATCGTCGCGATCTCGGACCGATCGCAACGGTCTGGGATCGGTCGTGGCTGATCGGGATCAGGGCTTAAATCGATCGCAACCATCAGATCGTCGGCGATCGGACCAATCGCCACGGTCCGAGATCGGTCGTGGCCGATCGGGATCAGGGCTTGGATCGATCGCAACCGTCAGATCATCGGCGATCAGACCGATCGCCATAGTCCGAGATCGGTCATGGCCGATCGGGATCAGGGATTGGATCGATCACAACCGTTGGATCGTCCACGATCTCGGACCGATCGCAACGGTCCGAGATCGGTCATGGCCGATCGGGATCATGGCTTGGATCGATTGCAACCGTCGGATCGTCGCCTATCGGATCGATCGCGATGGTCCGAGATCGTTCATCGCCGACCAGGATTGATCACGGCTTGGATCGATCGCAACCATCGGATCGTCGCCGATTAGATCGATCGCAACCATCGAATCGTCCGCGATCTCGGACCGATCGCAACGGTCAGGGATCGGTCGTGGCCGATCGTGGCTTTGGAGATGGAGAGTTCGGATCTCCACACATCGCACAGCCTTCGATCTCTCCAGCAGTCGGTGGTGATCCTGCATTGGTATTACCATCCAGTCGATCGGCACATACCTCCGAGAGTTCTTCCACCATCGGCCACACTGTACTTCGACTTGATGCTCATGGGCTGTAAGTATATACTAATTTAAAATATATGTTTATGTTTTTAAGTCAATTACTTATAAACATGTATTTTTTTAACAGATTTATTGAGCAGCATCATGTATCCAGCCACATCAGCGCCGTATTTCAGAGGCATGCATATCCCAGTGGCTACGATTGGCGCCACGTATCTCCAGTCACGAGGGAGTTTTATTTTTCTGAGTTTCAGGTAAACTTATTAAATACAATTTATCACTGATATAAAATTTTTTAATCTTAATAAATTATGAAACTAACTGTTTATTTTAATGCAGAAAAAGTTTACGTGGGACCCTGCCAGCCATGATGCCGTTAGGGCAGCATGGAAGGCTCTGACGGGACGCCGATACTCCGACATGCTTCATCGTTGGAGGTCATCGGGTCAGTGACCTGTGCAAGTGCCAAAGGGTATTTGGCATGAGTGGCAGCAGGCCTGGCAGTCCAATGGCTGGCGCAGGAGGTCTGCATCAGCCAGCATGAACCGTCGATCAGAGAAGGGCGGTCCTGGCACGGGTCTCTCCCGCCATACTTCGGGCTCCATTTCGATTCAGGAGCATAGACGTCATATGGTAAGAAAACATAAATATTTTATTTACTAATTTAGTTATTTACAAATATTTGTATTAATATCAATTTTTTTTATTGTTATAGTCTGAGCAGGAGGGCGGAGATCCTGGTGAGTTTCGTCTATTCAGGGCAACACACACCAGGAGGGACGGTTCCTGGGTCGACACGTGATCACGGAAGGTTGCGGTAAGAAATTAGCTTTATGTATCTGTTTAATTTCTAAAATTTTATTTCAAGAAATTTATTAACTCATTTATTTTAATTTTATAATTCAAAGACACGAGTCGAGGAGCTTTGCTCCCAGGCATCGCAGGTCGACTCCACTAATGGGGAGACGCCCGTCGAACTCTCAGCAGAGGAGAGTCGGCGTGTGTTTTTGGAGGTTGTTGGTGCCCAGCCGCGAGACCGTAGGGTCTATGGTCTGGGCACTAGAGCTTCTGCATATTTTCCCATCAGGCCTCCATCTCGCGATTTTCTGGTGATATTCCTACCGAGCGTTTAGACGACATTCGGAGATCTATTGCAGGGAGGTTTGGCAGGACGTTCGTCAGGAGGTTCGGCAGGAGGTCGAGCACGAGTTCGAGTAGTGTATGCGAGGCCGGGATCAGGAGCTTGCAGACGTGCGAGATCAGATGCGTCATTTGCAGGATATGGTTAGCAGCTTGTCGCAGGGTCTCCAGCCTCCATGTGATCGCTCAGATTCTTTTATTTTTTTTTTCCTTTTATATGTTGTACTGAAAACTTTAAAATTTTAATATATGAATTATTTTTGAAAATTGATTATTGTTTGGATCATACGAGTGAAGAATGTTTCTATCAATATTTAAATATAACAAAATTGTATTAACCATTTTAATTTTTAATATTTATATTTTTTAAAAAATTTAATTTGCGATGCATTAGCGACTGAAATTGTATCGCTATTTTTAAAATATTATTATTAAATATTACGACGCAATGACCTAGCATCGTAATAATTTAAAAAAAATTAATAGCGACGCATTAGCGACTCAAATTGCATCGCTATTATATCTAAAATATTTTTAATAAATATTGCGACGCAATGACCTTGCGTCGCAATATTTTAAAAAAATTTCTTTGCGACGCATTAGCGACTCAAATTGCGTCGCTATTATATCAAAAATATTATTATTAAATATTATGATGCAACTAAATGCGTCGCAATATTGCGACGCAATTGAATGTGTCACAATATTTAATAATAATTTTAAATATTAAAAATTAATTTTAAATTTAACGACGTATTTGGATGCGTCGCAATATTGCGACGCATTGTTGCGTTGCAGAGAGTCGCAATATTATGACGCAATTGCGACAAATGGATATTGCGATGGACATCTGAGCGACACCGTCATTGCGTCGCTATTGCGTCGCAATAGCATGTTTAGCAACGCAATTGCGATGCATTTGGGCGTCGCAATATTTTTTTTCCCTTGTAATGAAGCCGGCTCCTCAAGCATCGGATGAAGGGTGGACGATTCCGAGGAAGCTCGCTCGCAGGCGACCTGCTTCTTCGTCTTCGGTTAGCGTTGTGGAGTAAGCTACTCCCAGCTCGCCTGCTAAACTCGGTCCGTGCCAGGAATTATTCCCCGTGCTGATTACTGTAGCAAAATCTGGTCTTTCTTTGGATGTTGGATTTAATTCTCAGGTGGCCAGCAACAGACTCATGAAGGTCAATCTCTCGACTGATCAGGGAGGCAAAGTGTCCAGTTTGAACTCTGGATTTAAATTCTCTGCGATGGCCCCTGATTCACTCCAGAAGGATTCAGGCCAGGGTCAGCAATCTCTAGCTCCTGACCTTGGATCTATGTCTCGGGAGGTTGCTCTCTTAACTGAGCCAGGGCCTAATTTGGGACTGGGAAACAAAGTGGCCACTAACCCATTTGCTCTTTGTGGATCGGATCGTTGGGCTGGTGTGCCTAAGATCCAGGAGGATGCCAATCCTGCTTCTCTTAAATGGGCCCGGCCTGCTGAACTGGTAGCCCAGAGGGTAATTCTCAAAGTAGTCAAAGCTAAGGGCAAAGGCTATGTGGGGAATTCTCATGGGGCGATCCATGGTTCCAAATTGCCATCACGGGACAGTTGTTCCCATGATACTGCTGTCTCTATATTGAAACAGGCAATATTGCCTTCCTCTTCTACCCATCGTGACCCTGGCTTGTGTGGGACGGTTGACATGGAGTTGGCCCAGGAGTCAGTTTCACCTGATCAGGGCACTTCATCACAGAACTCGGCTCCTGGTCAGGGTATGTTGGCAGCGTCGCCCTCTTCAGGAGGTCCTTTAGACATGGACATGATCGGGTCCCAAGTAGGGGTACAAGGCGAACCCCAACTTGATTAAATGAATATTCTCATTTGGAATGTTCGAGGAGCTCTGAAACCTTCATTTCACTCCTCGTTTACTCGGCTTTTGCAGCTTCATCACTTTGATATATGTGTTCTATTGGAAACTCGTTTGTCGGGACCTAGCCTTCAGCGGTTCCAGCGCTGGGTTTCTCGGTCTTGGAGTTCCTATGCGGTGACTCTAATGGTCTTTCTGGGGGAATTCTGGCTCTATGACGGACCTCTTCTATTCGTATTGATGCTTTCCACTACTGTCCTTAGCAGGTAGTTATGGTTGTTTCGGAGGGGACTGCTCCACCCTGGCTGCTTCTGGATGTCTATGCTAGTACTGATTATCGGGAGCGGCGCTGCCTTTGGTCTGAGATATGTACATTCTTAGATAAGGGCTTTCCCACTCTCATTGCTGGTGACTTTAATTGTATTGTGAATGCTTCGGAAAAGCGTGGCGGTCGCCGATTTGTGGATACCTCGAATTCTAGAGAGTTTCGCTCTTTCATTTCCTCTACTGCTCTTTTTGACCTGGGATTTTTGGGCCCCCAATTTACTTGGTGCAACAATCGTTAGGGCTCTGCTCGTGTGTGGGAGTGTTTAGATCGGGCGATGGCCTCTTCTGGATGGCTTCACCATTTTTCTCGTGCCACTACCACTCATCTCCCACGGATTGCTTTGGATCACTGCCCTCTGCTAATCTCGATTGAGCTATCCTCCCTGTGTCGCGGACCATTTCGGTTTGAGCAGTTTTGGACACACTATACTTCTGCTCGGGCTTTGATTCACCAGGTCTAGCATCTGCCAGTCAGAGGGAGCCCCACATACCGTTTATCTCGGCGCCTTGTTCTTGCGAAGCGTAGACTTCTGAGGTGGCATAGTAGGGAGGTGGGGGACTTGCGCTAGCGGGTGCTGGCTGTTGAAGCTGACATTGCTTCTCTTCAAGATAAGGAGGATCAGAATGGTGGTCTTTCTGCGATTGATCTTCAATCCCTTAGGCAGAGGTTGGCTTTGCACCACAGCTTACTCAGTCAGCAGGAGATCTTCTGGCGTCAGAGGTCTCGGGTCCAGTGGCTTCAGGAGGGTGATCGTAACACTAGATTCTTTCATCAGGCTACTTTGGCTTGGCGAGCAACCAATCGGATTCGGCATATCAGTGATGAGGAAGGGCATATCTTTGATAACGAGGAGGCTATTCGGGAGCAAATCTCTCGGTTCTTTTAGACCCATTGGTCGGAGCAGGTTGCTGGAGGATTTCCTTCTACCCCTGTCTCTCAGTCTGCCAAGGTCTCTGATGCTGATAATGGTATTCTAACGAGGGCGGTCTCTGCAGAGGAGATTCATTCCGCGGTTTGGGTGTTGGGGCCTGATAAGGCTCCAGGTCCTGATGGCTTTTCGCCTTTCTTTTTCAGGCACTACTGGGGCATTATGGGGCAGGATGTTATCTCGGCTATCCAGTTTGTTTTCTCTTCTAGATCCATACCTCGGGACTGGCAACGAACTTATATTGCCCTTATCCCAAAGCGACTGGATGCTTTGCTTCCCTAGCATTATCGGCCTATTAGTTTGTGCACCACTCTATACAAGGTATGTGCTTGTCTATTGGTTACTCGGATGCAGGGGGTTATTCCTCATCTGATTTCTCTCGAGCAAGGGGCCTTCATCCGAGGTCGCAGTATCTCCGATAATGCTCTTATTGCCCAGGAGTTTATGTTTGACCTTCAGTGGGCTGCTAGCAGACAGAGACTAATGGCAGTCAAGCTAGATATGGAAAGAGCTTATGACCAGATCAGCTGGATTTTCCTTAGGCAGACGCTGCGGGATTTTGGATTTGCTGATCTCTTTATTGATTGGATTATGGCATGTGTTCAGTAGCCCCCTTCTCTATCATCATTAATGGGAGTCCGACTGGTTTTTTCCCTTCTGTCATGGGTCTTCGTCAAAGATGCCCCCTCTCCCCCTTTCTGTTTATCCTATGCGCAGATGATCTATCTCGTGCTCTTGCTCAGGCAGTCGGGGAGTCTCAGCTGCAGCCTTATATGCCAGGACCCTCTGGTCCCCCTCTCTCACACCTTCTCTTTGCAGACGATTGCATTTTGCTTAGCCTTGCTACTGTTTAGAATGCGACTGTCTACTCTGCTATCCTACAGTCTTATTGTCAGGCTTCTGGCCAGCTGATTAATTTGCAAAAATCTGTCTTGTGTTTTAGCCCATCGACCTCACACCATTGTCGTGCTGCTATCTCCCAGTTATTTGGAATCTCGATGATCTCTGACCGTATGACCTACCTTGGGATTCCTATAACCGAGCGATGTCCTCGCCAGCAGGACTTTTGGATCCTTGAGCGATGGATTACAGACAGATTGGATCGATGGCAGGTTTCTGGTCTTTCTATGATAGGGCGTGTTACTCTGCTTCGATCTATCCTCACATCTTTCCCCCTTTACACTTTGTCTAATGCTTTGATTCCAATTACCTGCTTTCGACGGATAGAGTGACGCTTTCGTGACTTCTTATGGGCGTCGACGCAGGGAGGTCATGGTCTTCATCTTCTGTCATGGGATATGGTCTGTTTGCCTATTCGTGAGGGAGGTCTGGGGATACAGTCCTTGGTGGTCCGCAGATAGGCTCTCCTTGCTAGGAATGACTCCAGATTCCTTTTGGAACCTCACTATTTTTGGAGCTCCGTTATGCAAGGTAGTTACGGTGGATGGACTTTCGACTCGGCTTTCCGTATTCCCCGTGGTTGCTCCTTTATTTGGAGAGCAATATGTCAGGTTGCCCCTATCATTATGGCTGATATCCATTGTATGGTTGGGGATGGGAGTTCCATTAATGTTGCTCATGATTCCTGGATAGCGGATCTTCCTCTAGCTCGCTGGCCGACATTCCTGAGCTCTGATGTTGGACTTTCCATGCCTGTTTCTGCTTTGCTTTGCCACGACTCTCATGCCTGGCACGCCCCCTCGGTGTCCCGGTTTTTTGGAGCTGAGCTAGCGCACAGGATTCTTGTCATCCCTCTTGCTTCCTCTGCAGCTTCTGACACCAGACTATGGCGTCGATCATGCCTCCCACATGCCTCTACTAGAGATCTGATCGATTGTTTTTGCCCTCGGACCATGGGCTTGGATGATGTGGCTTGGATTTGGCGCTTGCCCATTCACCCCAAGATCCAGCTTTTCTTGTGGAAGCTGATGTGGGACCGCCTCCCTACTTGTTCTCTTCTGGCTGCTCACAGTCTCTCTATCAGGCCGCATTGTCCGATCTGTGGGCTTCATGACAAGACGGTTGAGCATGCCCTTCTTACCTATTTTCGAGCCTCTTAGATTTGGCAGCAGCTTCGATATTGCCCATGGATGCAGAAAGAGGGACCCACCCGATGGTCTTTATTGCACACCATTCGCACTGCTGTTCAGAGTGGTAGTCGCTCTCAGGGTGTTTTTTCAGCGTATTTGGCTTATCACATCTGGCTGACCTGCAACTAGATTATTTTTGCTGATGAAATGGTCTCGTCTCAGACCATTATCCGCACTGCTGGCTTTCTTGTTACGGAGTACCTTCGCTCTGATTTGGGTAGTCACTCTAACAGACCGGGCCTCTGGGATTCCCCTGCTGCTTCAGCATCGCACCGTTCTACGGTCTTTATGCTTGGGAGCCCCCATCCTCGGGTTATATCAAAGTGAATTTCGATGGTACTGTGACGGGCCGCATCGCCGGATCTGGGTTTATTATTAGGGGGCCCAAGGGAGAGCTGCTTGCGGCTGGTGCACATAGCTCTCTCGATATTCAGTTCCTATGGCTGAGTTGCAGGCTGCTTGGACTGGCATTACCTACGCTGTTCGCACTCTGCATTCTCATCGGATAGTTGTCGAGGGAGACTCTCTTTCGGTCATTCACTAGATTAGACGGGATGTTGATATCTGTTCTTCCTATAACCCCCTGATCAGTGATATTTGGGCTGCTCTCCAGTCTACTTCTACTTTCTTGATCCGTTGGGTTGCCTCGGCTGTAGCTTGCCATTCTGGTCAGTGGAAATGGCATCATGGTGATCCTTACCCGATTATTTTGAAGTAAATTATGTATTCTGATAATTTAAATTTGACTCATTACTTAGTGGTGTGATCGTTCGCTTGTTAAAAAAAAAAAAAAAAAAAAAAAAAAAAAAAAAAAAAGAAGAAGAAGAAGAGAGAGAAGAAGATTAGTAGATGAGCCGACAGCTGCTACATCACCAGCTATATATATGTCAAGCACGGCACGACCTGTGCGTTGGTTGTTTAGCGGGTCTCATTCAGCAAACGTGGCTTGAAAAAAGCGGACGGTGGTTGGTTTCTAACGTTGCTGGTGCTGGGCTACAAAGCAGCGTGGGTGAGTGGCAGCCTGGACAATTGTTCGGCTTGTGAGAAGTGGACATGTCCGAAGAGGGGAGGGGAACGTCCCAATCGCAACGTGACGCACATGGAACCAGATCCAGCACCGAGGAGGCCTCGAAAGATTTTTATTGCTTTTAGTTACTACGATTAGTGGTAGTCCAGACAATGACACGAGACAAATTGCCTGCGTGTCTGGGCTTCGTACGTGGGCATTCTGAGGTCGTTTAAACTTTAATAAAATGCTTTGCATTTTTCCCCAAAGCTGGTCGACCGCCAGCCGTGACGTACCGAATGAGTAGACCTGCTCACGGGCCGGAGCCGCCGGACGGTTGGCACAGAGTGTTTAGCCCCGTTGGGCCGAGCCTCGTCTGAAAATGGGCCTGTTTAGTAAAGCGTGCCAGGCTGGTGCTTGGGAATAAAGCCTGGTCCGGATTTTTTTTCTCTTGGCATAGGTGTCTGTTGGAGATCTATAACATTAATCTATTTAATCTTGCATCAAGGTTGGCTGGTTTTGTGCATATAAAATGTGCCACTACATACATACGTACATTTTGGAGCACAATCTGCTTAGGTAGCTGATTATTAAATCATCAAATTATCATAATATTAGTGGACTCTATTCCTGCCTCTTTTTATTAAAAAAAATATAAAAGATATATTATATATATATATATGTTAAAAATAGAAGAGTATACCATGAAGGCTAATGATTTGAAAATAATGCTAAGTTTATATACACACACATAATCATTTTTTTTATTAGATTTATACAGGTCATGAATTCAAAGATATAAAATGAACGAATCTTAATTATATTTGAGCTATATATATATAATTACATTTAAATATTACAAATTTAAATTTGATCATTTTTTTACTCTTAAATTCATATAATTTATATTGTTTAAAGATTAAAAAAATAAAGTAGTGAATTCTAGATTTATTAAAATAGGGAGAGAGAGAAAACAAGGATGGGAAGGAATACAGGGTGTAAAGATGTTGGGAGTCCTTATCCACTTGCACCTAGTACCAGTATGGGGACCAAAACAGTAAATGCGGATAACGCCGAATCTACGTTATAGTTTCAGGCCAAGCAGCCAACGCTTATCCTCACAAGCCCTCAGCTTCCCCTGCCCCACCTGACGTCCCATCCCCTTTGTGCCTGCCTCCAAAACAATCTCCTCTCCCACACTCAACCTCATGCTTGTTATTTATGGGAATCATATGGAGCTATGCCGTTGCTGTTCGTTTGCTCTTCTCTCCTTAATTACAATTAGCACTTTGGATACAGAAAGTAGGGATAGTTTTTGAGGCTTGGGCGTATGGTTGTGGGTTGGAGGCCGGCTTACAGGCATAGATCGAGAGAATTGATCAGGGGATATTCTGCTGAGAATGGATGCTTCTTTGACCCCACAAAGCAACCATGGGACCATGGTTGAGGAGGAGGAGGAGGAGGATCTTGGGTCCATGTCAACTTCCTCGGAGAACTCCTCAACATCGTCGGACTTCATGGATGATCCAACCTCTTCTACATCTTCCTCCTCGCCGCCAAGCAAGGAAGAGCTGTTCGAAGATGGACCTCTCCACGGCATGTCTTCTCTCATGGCCCACCTTCCCTTCAAGCAAGTTCTCGATCCCTCCCCTCCTCAATTGATTACATTTGGTTGCATGGGGAACTATTTGCATGGTTATTATAGGCTGATGATTTTTCGTTTTATTAGATCCTATGGCATGACACATTTCTCTCTTTTTTTTTTTTGCCTATAGTCAATTAAGACCTTGCTATTTCCAATTAATCAACTATTAAATCTTCACAAAATAAACATGTTAATTCTACATGGCAGGATATATCATTTAATGTTAAAAAAAAAATCTTGTTCATTTTAAGCAATGTCTTATGAGTTTTTTTTTTTAAATTTAAATATAATTATAGGAGAGGGCTGTCAAAGTTTTACAATGGGAAGTCTCGGTCATTTACATCTTTATCTAATGTGAGGAGCCTGGAGGATCTTGCCAAGCCTCAGAGGCCACGCAGGAAAAAATTCAAGTCAGCCAAGAGCTATGGAGGGGGTTTGGACAGCCAGAAATCACTGTACCCCAAGGGTTGCTCCAAGACCATCACGAAGAAGGCTTCAAGGGGCTCCTCGTTTTGGCTCAGTGCAAGGAGTAGGCCCCCCATTTCTCCACAGAAATCTAGCAACTTTTCTAGCCATACCCTTTGTTTGCTTGAAGGCGTCCCAAGTGGTGGATAGAGTTCAGAAACCAATCCTGTCTTTGGTTAAGAGATCCAGTGGTCTAATTTTGTTGTGATATAATAATACATTTCTAAATGTCGTGAGAGGAGTGCTTTTTTAACAGTTGGAACACACAACTGTCTAGATTCTGTCGCGCTGCAGTGGCAATCAGGTAGAAGAATAAATGTTAAATATGTAGTTTATTAATTACTTTGTGAAATTTTGAAGGCAAGCAGCACCACGGCTCTGTTATTGCACATATCCCCTGTTGGAAGAAGGTATGCTTTGTGCCATAGAAGGTGTTTCTCTATTGAATGACTGGTAAAGCCTATAATCATATTGTATAATTATTACTTTATTATAATCGTATAATGTATTATAATATAATACAACAATCTTGCAGTGTTTGATTTGTCATCCATTTAAATGGTGAAAAGTTTTGGTTAGGTTCTCCTATGTGGATGGGGCTCTGTGAGCAAGAGAATTCTTTTTGTGGCCGGAAGAGGACCATAATAATATGTGTCGTTGTTAAGTCTGGTCCACTGATCCTTACTTAGAGCCATGTTGAAGAAGTCCTTTGAATTGAGATTGCTTGGCAATCAACCAGGTTGGAATAAGAAAGATCTACATATGATGGAGCGAAAGAACAGTGAGTGACAGAATCTATTGCGGCCAATCTTCCTTCCAAAAGATAATAGTTGTTCTTTCAAAATGCTAGTGAATCAGCATGATCAATGATTGGCCGTCGGTCAAATTTTTTAAGAGTAGGGGAGCAAGGTAAGCTCAGCCATGCAATCCAAAACTAGGCCTCAAAGTGGCTCGGCCACACCTTAGCTTTTCAGCATTCAGGTCTAAGCTAGCCTAAATTGGGTTTCCCATCAACTGTTTCCTTAGCGTTTGCTTTCCAAAAAAAAAACTTTGGCGTTAGGGAACAGCCGACTCTTTTCAACTTCTTAATCTATGGTTACTTTTGGCAAGAGAGTCCTCCTCAAAAAAAAAAAAAAAAAAAAGGGCCACGATTTTCAGCCGTGATTGAAAGTTTTCTTTTTTGCCGGCAGTTGTTAGAATTTTTTCTTGTTCTTGAAGCAAGAAGGAAAGCCCTTTGGTAGGTGAACGTTAAGGTCAAAGATCTGTTGCCGTGAAGAAAAAATTGCTACAAAAAATTCATGGCAACTCCCAACAATATTGGTATGAATATCCATCAACCTTCTATCCCTATTTTTGATGGAGAAAATTATGATTATTGGAGCATCAAGATGAAGACCCTTTTTATTTACAAGAAGTATGGGATTTAGTTGAGAACGGGTATGAAGACCCAGTTAATCCAACAAATAATCAGAAGGAGCAATTGAAGAACTACAAAAAGAAGAATGCCAAAGCCCTGTTCTTCATCCAACAAGCTGTTAATCAAATGAAGAGCTATGGTGAAACCATCACCGAGCGAAGAATATGTGAAAAAATCTTGGCTAGTTTATCTTCAAAATTTGATACAATAGTTGCAATTATTGAAGAATCTAAAGATCTTTCTGAATTAAGTGTTCATGAATTAATGGGATCTCTTGAAGCTTATGAGCAAAGATTGTTTAGGCAAAAAGAATCATTAATTGAAAGTGCCTTTCAATCTAAACTCAAAGTGGTTGATAAAAATTCTCAAAAAGAATCATCGAATCATGCTCCATTCAAAAGAGAGTCATTCAGAGGTGAAAACCAAAATAGAGGAAGAGGAAGAAATATGAAAGGAAGAGGTAGAGAAATGCAAAGAAATAATTTTTTAAAAGGCAATATGATGAGAGCACTCAACAAAAGTGCAATATATGTAAAAGGTCTTCTCATGCTGAAAAAGATTGCTGGTTTAGGGGCAAACCCCAATGTTATAATTGCAAAAAGTTTGGATATGTTCAAAAAGATTGCAGATACAAAGCAAGTGAACAAGCACACTTCACAAAAGAAAATGAAGGTAAGCAAAGCACACTATATGCATGTCAAACTGCAGAAGAGCAAAGTAATAATATATGGTATCTTGACAGTGGTTGCAGCAATCACATGACAGGAGATAAGTCTATTTTTGTGAACATTGATAGTTCTTCAATTTCACAAGTGAAGATGGGCAATGGTGCATGATAAACGCATAGATAATTATCATTAAACCTATTAATTAATAATTTAACGTACTTATTATTATTTAATATTTTAATATTTTATATAATATTTTAGATAAAATATTATCAACTTAAAGAGCACGATTTTAGGGATTTAATGACGCAAACGGCACTCAAATCGAAGTTAAGATGAGCCCGGAATTAATTTTTTATTTATTTATCTATTTGGCACGGATTTTAAAGCAAAGTCGGCAAACCAAGTGCCGACTTCATCGTTTTCTCACCCGATTCTTCTCTAAATCCAATCTAATCGTTTCCTCCATTAATTAAGGAATAAATTAGATTAGAAGTTATAAAATTAGATGAATTAAATTCCTTTGAATGAATTTGAATTTTATTGAAGATTTCTTAAGATTTTCTCACTTGATTTCATCGCTTCCGCACGGCTCTGTTTTCTTAAACGATTCTTCTTCAAATTAATTTCTAACCGTTTCCTCAACCAATTAAAGAATAAATTAGATTGAAAGTTATCAAATTGAGTGAATTAAAATCTTCTAGAAGGAATTTGAATTTTATTGACGATTTATCAAGGATTTGCTTCGTTGCTTCCGCATCTCTTTTCTGTTTCTTCTCCGCGTCTTCTCAGCGTCAAAGTTTTTATAAATAGCAGCCGTGGGGAGTCCAATGATCTACATCCAGCGCGCTGCAGCCGGGGGAGTTTGGGGGCGGTGTTCATCCATGGAGTTATCTGCTCGTGCCAGTTTGAAGTCCGTTTGAAGAGCTCTCTGTTCCGTTTGAAGACCAGCAAGACTTCTGTTCCGATTGAAGACCCCTGTTCCAAGAATTCCGTGGGTGGCCCTGTTTCTGAAGTTCTTGGATGCTCTGCTTCGAAGAGGGCCCGGTTTGATTTAGAAATTTATTATAATCTGTTGTTTTTTTTAATGTCATAACTCTTTACTTTATATGAAATAAAATTTTTATTCATATTAAATTATTATTAAATTTAAGTAAAAATAATTTAGACTGATTTATTCTTAAAAGAGACGGGCCGTGATCTACGGGTACGAGCCGTGCTCTAATAAGATAAACCATATCTTATTATTTTGCACTATTAATTATCTACTTAGTTATCTATTTAATTAAATTTATAAGTTTATTTCAAGATAATTACTAAAGTCCCTGTGGAATCGATCCCTTACTCTCGCTATCCTAATAGTGAAATTAAGGTATTTAAATCGTTGCGCTACGACACACATCAGGTTTTTGGCGCCGTTGCCGGGGACTTAAGTGTGTTATTTTGAAAAAAAAAAAAATAATAATAAAAATAAAAAATTAGATTAATTTTCTCTTAATTTTTGAATAGTTATTGCTGCTTTATTTTATTTTCTTAATTGTTAGAATTGCATATTATCTTTTTAACATAAAAAAAAATAAAAATTATTACTTTCTTTTGCCACAAATCCAATTTTAACCTAATCAAATTTTCCTTTTAATTAACTTACCAAAAAAAAACCCTAAAATAAAACCATAAGATATCTTCCATAAAATATAATTAATTTAAAAAAAATATAAAAATAAAAATAAAATATATAAACAAAATAATTATTTTATTTTCTATGCTATAGATTGACTTAGGTGAATTTATTTTCTGCAAAACTTAAAATTTTTTCATTGACATCTCATAATTTATTAAGAAATTAGAAACTTAATTACAAAAATTAAAGAAAAAATTAAAAAATAAATAAATAAAACTATTTGCTTTAGAGTCATTGGTAGGGTGTATGCTTGGTCGTCGATCGTTGCAACCCAACCTTATACCCTTAGATCCTGAGATAAAAAGAACTTTTAGAGCAAATAGACTTAGAATTATGGATCCTAATAACGAAAATAATCAACCAAGACAGTTGAAAGAGTATTTTACTCCTTCAAGGTATACCTACTCTCCCTGCATTCAAGTGCCTCCAGTAGAGGCTGCCCAATATGAAATTAAGTCAAGTGTAATCCAAATGTTACCATCTTTTTATGGACTTACAAATGAGGATCCCTACAAACACTTAGATGAATTCTTAGAAATTTGCTCAACTGTCAAATTCAAAATTTCTCTGATGATGCACTTAGGCTTAAGTTATTCCCTTTTTCCCTAAAAGATAAAGCCAAGTATTGGTTAAATTCATTAGACACTGTTATAATTTCAACTTGGGATCATCTTCAGAGAGAATTTCTTAAGAAATATTTTCCTATAGGAAAAACGAATCAAATTAGAAAAGCCATAACAAGTTTTTCCCAGACAGATGGAGAAATGTTCCATGAGACATGGGAGAGATTCAAAGAACTAATTAGAAAATATCCACATCATGCTATACCCAAATGGCAACTGGTTCAGTGCTTTTATGATGGATTATCAGAAAAGCATAGGCAAATGGTTGATGCTTCATGTGGTGGGACATTTATGTTAAAAAATGAACATGAAGCTTGGCAACTTTTGAGACATTGAGTGAATTCATTACACCACATGTCAGTTGCTCGTCGAGACCCTCCCGTAGAACCTAAAAGAGGTGGAATATATGAAATAGGTCATTCTACAGATATCTATACTAAGGTAGATGAATTATCCCATAAACTTGATCGGATTCTACAAGTTGGAAACATCTCTTCCCCATCTACTCAATTACATGAGGTCTGCATAATTTGTTCGAGTCCAACCCATTCTATAGGTGAATGTCCAGCTGCATACCAATTTCCTGACCTTGTTCAAGAGCAAGCCCACCAAGCCCAAACCCGATTAGCTCCTAGAACAGGAAATGATCCATTTTCAAATACTTACAATCCTGGCTGGCGAAATCACCCAAATTTTTCTTGGAAACCTCAACCTGTAACCAATTCATCGATCAGACCTAATTACCAAGAAATCAATTTTAGAAGCATGCCATATTCACAATATCCAAACATCCCCCAACCTCCACCGAATAATCAGCCTACTTTTGAAGACAAAGTGTTACAAGCATTGAAAGGGCTAGAAATGAATACTCAAATCCTTCACTCCACACACAATCTATTGCAAAACTAGAAACTCAGATAGGTCAATTAGCCACAGCATTCAGTAGAAGGGAGGAGGGTAAGTTACCTAGTCAGCCTATCGATAACCCAAAAGACAATTCATGGCTGAAGGTTCCAATAGTCCTAACAAATTCCAGAACATGCTAAATCAGTCATGACTCTCAGAAGTGGAAAAGCATTAAACCCACCTGAACCAACCCAGAAATTAGAAGTGGCTAAACCAGAGAGAGAAGAAATGAAAAAGAAAAGGAATTCAATGATCAAGCAATCATACCTAAAGCCCCATTCCCTAGTGCTTTAGAATCTCCTTTGCCTTCAGATAAGAAGAATATTAAGATGAATGAGATGCTTGAGTTATTTAAGCAAGTCCAAATAAACTTACCTCTTCTCGATGCTATCAAGCAAGTTCCAGCTTATGCTAAATTTTTGAAGGATCTATGCACACAAAAACGGAAAGCCAAGATACAAATTCCAAAAAAGATACATTTGACTGAGCAAGTCAGCTCAGTTGTTCAGCAAATAACCCCACCCAAACTAAAAGATCCTGGTACCCCGATTATATCATATGTCATAGGAAACTTCACAATCAAGAAAGCATTATTAGATTTGGGTGCGAGTGTAAACCTTCTTCCAAGTTCAGTATATGAGTTATTCGGATTTGGAGAGTTGAAACCCACGACAGTAACACTACAATTGGCAGATAGATCAGTCAAAGAACCTCATGGAATATTGGAAGATGTGTTAGTAAAGGTGGATGAATTTTATTTTCCTGTCGACTTCCTTGTGTTGGATATGGAATCTAGCGGTAATCCTAACCAAATTCCCATCATCCTTGGAAGACCTTTTCTAGCTACTGCTAATGCATGCATAAATTGTAGAACAGGTGTGATGGATGTATCTTTTGGAAACAAGAAGATGAGATTAAATATTTTTAATGCTTCCCAAGGACCACCTGTGTATGATTTAAATGAAGTAAACATGATAGAGGAAGTAGTAGATAAGAAATTCTAAAGTTTGATTGATTCGGATCCTTTACAAACATGTCTTACACATTTTGGAATAGATGACTTTGATATTGATGAGTATACCAAAGAGATAAACATGTTATTAGAACCACCTAAGATCGACACCATCCCTCCATGGACTATAAAATATGAACCACTTCCAACTAAACCAAGTCCTTTAATACCATCCTTGGAAGAACCACCCCAACTAGAATTGAAACCTCTTCCAGATAACTTAAAATACTCATTCCTTGGACCCAATGACACCCTTCCAGTAATCATTGCATCTACCCTAACTTCTGAGCAAGAAGATAAATTGGTAGATGTGCTTAAAGATCATAAAGAGGCAATTGGGTGGACAATAGCTGATATTAAGGGAATTGACCCTTCCGTTTGCATGCACCACATTCATAGTGAAATTGAAGCCAAACCACATAGAGACATGCAACGAAGGCTAAATCCAAACATGAGAGATGTTGTTAAGAAGGAAGTAGTAAAATGGCTTGATGCTGGTATTATTTATCCAATTTCAGATAGCCAATGGGTCAGTCCAATCCAAGTAGTACCTAAAAAATCGGGTATTACTGTGATTAAAAATGAAAAGGGCGAATCAATTACTACTCGCACATCAACTAGTTGGAGAGTGTGTATAGATTATCGAAAATTGAATCGTGACTAGGAAAGACCACTTTCCTTTGCCTTTTATTGATCAAATTCTAGAACGGTTAGCGGGACAAAGTTTCTTTTGTTTCTTAGATGGATATTCAGGATACAATCAAGTCCCAGTATTTCCTGCAGATCAAGAAAAGACCACCTTCACTTGTCCCTTTGGAACATTTGCCTTTAGACGTATGCCATTTGGTCTCTGTAATGCACCAGCCACTTTTCAACGATGTATGATGGCCATATTTTTTGATATGATTGGTTAATTTTTGGAAGTATTTATGGATGATTTTTCAGTTTTTGGTGCATCATTTGATAGCTGCCTCGAAACTTAACTAAGGTACTGAAACGATGTATGGAAATGAATTTAGTCCTAAGTTGGGAGAAGAGTCATTTTATGGTTCGTGAGGGAATTGTGCTTGGACACATTGTTTCAGAGAGAGGTATTGAGGTTGATAAAGCCAAGGTTGAATTGATCTCAAATCTATCACCCCCAACCTCAGTTAAACAAGTACGATCTTTCCTTGGTCATGCTGGTTTTTATAGACGTTTCATCAAAGATTTCAGTAAAATTTCTCGACCATTGTGTAATTTGTTGACCAAGGATAGTTCTTTTAATTTTGATAAAGATTGTCTAACAGCCTATAACATCCTTCGAACTGCTTTGACCACTGCACCCATTATCAAGCCCCCAGATTGGACCATACCTTTCGAAATCATGTGTGAAGCTTCTGATTATGCTGTAGGAGCAGTTCTAGGACAGAAACTCAATCGAGAACCCCATGTAATTTATTATGCTAGCAAAACTCTTTCAGATGCACAAATGAACTATACTACCACTGAAAAAGAATTATTAGCAGTTGTATTTGCCCTAGAAAAGTTTAGATCATATCTGTTAGGGTCTAAAGTTTTAGTTTATTCAGATCATGCAGCGTTGAGGCATCTTATATCAAAAAAGGATACAAAACCCAGACTAATTAGATGGATCCTACTACTACAAGAATTTGATCTAGAAATCTTAGATAAGAAAGGTTCTGAAAATATGGTAGCAGATCATATCTCTAGGATCTTAGTGGAATACAATAAAGAAATAATCAGAGATAAGTTTCCTGATGAGCAATTATTCTCAATTTCCCATAGCAGTCTTCCCTGGTTTGCCCACATTGTGAATTATTTGGCAACAGAAAAGTACCTTCCCACTGGACAAAACAAGAAAAAGATAGATTTTTTTCACAAATCAAATATTACTTTTGGGAAGACCCTGAATTATTTAAGTACTGTTCAGATCAGGTTATTAGGCGATGTGTTCCCGAAAGTGAATTCAAAAGTATACTTAACTTCTGTCATTCTCTTGCCTGTGGAGGACATTTTAGTGGAAAGAAAACTGCAGCAAAGGTACTGCAAAGTGGGTTTTATTGGCCAACTCTTTTTAAAGATGCACATGAATTTAGCCGTAATTGTCTCCAATGTCAACAAACAGGAAATATATCTCGAAAAGACATGATGCCCCTAAACCCTATCTTGGTTGTAGAAATTTTTGATGTATGGGGTATTGATTTTATGGGCCCATTTCCTTCCTCTTTTGGATTTGAATACATTCTAGTGGCAGTTGATTATGTATCAAAATGGATTGAAGCCATGGCAACTCGAACTAATGACCATAAAGTGGTAATCAAGTTTATTCAGCATAATATCCTTAGTCGTTTTGGATGCCCAAGGGCTATAATTAGTGATGGGGGTACACATTTCACGAATAGACACTTCGAAGGATTAATGAACAAATATGAAATTACTCATAAGGTAGCTACACCTTATCATCCCCAAACTAGTGGCCAAGTTGAAATATCAAATCGAGAAATTAAAAATATCCTTGAGAAAACGGTGAGACCTGATAGGAAAGATTGGTCAGAACGTTTGGATGATGCATTATGGGCTTATCGTACTGCATTTAAAACTCCCATAGGAATGTCTCCTTACAGGCTCGTATTTGGAAAAGCCTGTCATTTACCTGTAGAATTAGAACACCATGCATTTTGGGCTATTAAGCAATTTAATTATGATATGAAGAATGCAGGTGCCAATAGAAAACTTCAATTGAATGAGTTAGAAGAACTACGAAATGAGGCATATGAGAGCTCAAAAATTTATAAAGAACGAACCAAAGCATATCATGACAAATTTATTAGTAGAAAAACTTTTGAACCAAATCAAAAAGTATGGCTTTATAATTCAAGATTACACCTTTTCCCTGGAAAACTTCGTTCACGATGGAATGGACCTTTTATAGTAACTCAAGTATTTCCCTATGGAGCTGTAGAGCTTAAAGACCCTAAGCAAGGAAATACATTCAAAGTAAATGGCCAGCGATTGAAACCATATATAGAAGAAATTAATGATGGAGAAATTGTTGAATCAATTGATCTTGTGAACCCAACACTATCATAATAAGTAGCACAGTCTGGCTGAAGACTTTAAACTTAGCGCTTTTGGGAGGCAACCCAGTTTATTAGTTATTTTTAACTTTCTATTCTTTTAGTGTGTTTTTTTTAGTATGACCAGAGAAGAGCAACAGAAGCAGATTGAAAGAAGATGGCAACAATGAAACTTCCAACCTTCAAATACTCTACCAGGTAGTATCTTTCCTTGAAATTATTATTATTATTTTTCTTCCATTAGGGACCATGGAAATTAAGTTGGGGGGGGGGGAGGAAAAAGAAAATAAATCCTCGAGTAAAAACAATAAGATGTGTTACCAAATTCTGTCTCGATTTGAAGTTAATCAAGCAGTCTATTAATGAATTAATGGTTAGATTATTTTTGAGATACTGAGGAATAAAGAAAATCTAATAAAAGGTAGGGTTTAGCCCAGAAAAATTTTTAGAATAATTTCAGACCCTCCTGACCACTGATCTTAATAGTACAATCTACTTAATAAGGATATGGGTGAAAATGTTACTCAAAAAAAAAAAAAAAAATCTCTCTTAAAGTTAATAGATTAGGTTCTTAGCATTTTTCATTAAGTAACCGGGCCCCGTCACCTAAGAAAGTGATGTTGTTCGCGTAAAAAGGTGAGAATGTAAAAGAACCTAAGTAGAGTCAGTCCTACCTAAAGCCTTTTTAACTCGAGTAAGTAAGTCCGAAGGGTATTTTATACCTAATGCCCTAAAACCAACTGGTTTGGGAGCCATTGGCCTAAAGCTCGCTACAAGGGTTAATTAGAAAGCAAGGGGTTAGGACATTGCACTGACTTTACATATAAATAAATAAATAAAGAACCAAAGTACAAAAGACATTACACCCAACCCGAATTAAGTTAGAAGACTTAATTAGAGAAGTGGAAAGTTGGTGAAGAAAGACTTCTATAAATTCTTATGGACTACACTTTATCACTAAAAAAAAAAAAAAAAACTTAATAATCCAATGAAGTACCTCCTTTATGATTTAAAAAAAAAAAAAATTTAAAAAAAAAACTATAAGATAACTATCAATTCTTAGACTAACTTGGTACATATTTCTAAATTTATTATTTTCTCGAGGACGAGTAAGATTCAAGGGGGGAGTGATAAACGCATAAATAATTATCATTAAACCTATTAATTAATAATTTAACGTACTTATTATTATTTAATATTTTAATATTTTATATAATATTTTAGATAAAATCTTATCAACTTAAAGAGCACGATTTTAGGGATTTAATGACGCAAACGGCACTCAAATCGGAGTTAAGATGAGCCCGGAATTGATTTTTCATTTATTTATCTATTTAGCACGGATTTTAAAGCGAAGTCGGCAAACCAAGTGCCGACTTCATCGTTTTCTCAGCCGATTCCTCTGTTTCCGCCGATTCTTCTCTAAATCCAATCTAATCGTTTCCTCCATTAATTAAGGAATAAATTAGATTAGAAGTTATAAAATTAGATGAATTAAATTCCT
This sequence comes from Calamus simplicifolius, assembly GCA_900491605.1. NCBI lineage: Eukaryota > Viridiplantae > Streptophyta > Magnoliopsida > Arecales > Arecaceae > Calamus > Calamus simplicifolius. Next base: position 209,272 of record UESW01002214.1, on the reverse strand, counting down.
TTGAATGAATTTGAATTTTATTGAAGATTCTTAAGATTTTCTCACTTGATTTCATCGCTTCCGCACGGCTCTGTTTTCTTAAACGATTCTTCTCCAAATCAATTTCTAACCGTTTCCTCAACCAATTAAAGAATAGATTAGATTGGAAGTTATAAAATTGAGTGAATTAAAATCTTCTAGAAGAAATTTGAATTTTATTGACGATTTATCAAGGATTTGCTTCGTTGCTTCCGCGTCTCTTTTTCTGTTTTTCTCCGCGTCTTTCTATAAATAGCAGCCATGGGGAGTCCAATGATCTACATCCAGCGCGCTGCAGCCGGGGGAGTTTGGGGACAGTGTTCATCCGTGGAGTTATCTGCTCGTGCCGGTTTGAAGTCCGTTTGAAGAGCTCTCTGTTCCGTTTGAAGACCAGCAAGACTTCTGTTCCGATTGAAGACCCCTGTTCCAAGAATTCCATGGGTGGCCCTGTTTCTGAAGTTCTTGGATGCTCTGCTTCGAAGAGGGTCCGGTTTAATTTAGAAATTTATTATAATCTGTTGTTTTTTTTTTATGTCATAACTCTTTACTTTATATGAAATAAAATTTTTATTCATGTTAAATTGTTATTAAATTTAAGTGAAAATAATTTAGACTGATTTATTCTTAAAAGAGACGGGCCGTGATCTACGGGTACGAGCCGTGCTCTAATAAGATAAACCATATCTTATTATTTTGCACTATTAATTATCTACTTAGTTATCTATTTAATTAAATTTATAAGTTTATTTCAAGATAATTACTAAAGTCCCTGTGGAATCGATCCCTTACTCTCGCTATCCTAATAGTGAAATTAAGGTATTTAAATCGTTGCGCTACGACACGCATCAGGTTTTTTGATAGTCCAAGCAAGAGGCAAAGGCACAATTGAAATCAATACCAAGAAAGGAAGAAAATTCATTCATGATGTTTTACTTGTTCCAGATTTGAAGCAAAATCTCTTGAGTGTTGGACAGCTGATTAAGCATGGGCATATGGTTCACTTTGAAATAATGTTTGCAAGTTATATGACAGAGTGATGAAAAAGCAACTTATGACAAATATCAAGATGGAGAAAAATAGAAGTTTTCCTCTTATTTTGCACTATGCAAAGGATGTTGCATAGAAGATGGAGGTAAATGATGAGTCATGGTTATGGCACAAAAGGTTTGGGCACTTAAATTTTCAAAACTTGAGAAGTCTACATCAAAAGAATATGGTGTATGGTCTACCAGCAATATATGACAAGGAAGAACCTTATGAAGAATGTGCACTTGAAAAACAACATAGAGAGACATTTCCAAAAGAGCATACATGGAGAGCCAAAGCACCATTGGAGCTTATTCATACTGACATATGTGGGCCTATGAAAACTCCTTCTCATGTAGGTAACATCTACTTCATTATTTTTATTGATGACTATTCAAGGATGATATGGGTATATTTTATGAGACATAAATTAGAGGCATTTCTTATCTTTAAGAAGTTTAAAAATTATGTGGAAAGACAAAGTGGGCATTATATCAAGGTGCTGAGAAGTGATAGAGGTGGTGAATACAATTCAAATGAATTTGAGAAATTTTGTGAAGATGATGGTATACAAAGACAATTGACTGTTAGCTATACACCAGAGCAAAATGGTGTTGCAGAAAGAAAGAATCGTATTATTGTTGAGATGTCTAGATCTATGCTCAAAGACAAAGGCCTTCCAAATTCTTATTAGGCAGAAGCAGTAAATACAACAGTTTATCTGATGAATAGATGTCCAACAAAAGCTCTTCAAAATATGACACCATTTGAAGCCTGGCATGGTAGAAAGCCTTCAGTGAAGCATTTTAAAATCTTTGGATGTGTATGCTATGCACATATTCCAAAGGAAAGGAGACATAAACTTGATGAAGTAAGTGAAAAATATATCTTTGTTGGATACAGTTCTAAATCAAAAGGTTACAGTCTTTTCAGCTTGAAGTAAAATCAAGTGATCATAAGAAGAGATGTTATTTTCAATGAGAAAGTTGCTTGGGATTGGAAGCAAAAGAAAGTTGAAGAAAATATTATTTCTTTAGATGAAGAAATTCATGATGCTCAAAATGAAGAAAATAAGGTTGAAGGTTCACTACAAACTACTTCAAGTTCAAGTCCATCTTCAAGTTCTACTCCTATAAAAATGAAAAGGTTAAGTGACATATATGCTTCTTGTAATTTCTGCATGATTGAGCCTGAAACTTATGAAAATGCTATGCATGAAGAAGTGTGGAACAAGGCAATGCAAGAAGAAATCAATATGATTGAGAAAAATAAAACTTGGGAATTAGTGAAGAAACCAAGTGATAAGGAAGTCATTAGCTTGAAGTGGATCTATAAAACAAAACACAATACAGATGGCACCATACAAAACACAAAGCAAGATTAGTAGCAAAGGGATACTCTCAATTACCTTGTATTGATTATCAAGAAACTTTTGCACCTATTGCTAGACATGATACAATTAGAACTCTTATTTCTATAGCAGCTAATAAAAGTTGGAAACTACATCAACTAAATGTAAAGTCTGCATTCTTAAATGCAGTATTAGAAGAAGAAATTTATGTTGAACAACCTCAAGGTTTCATCATCAAAGGTCAAGAAAATAAGGTATACAAGTTAAAGAAAGCATTATATGGGCTAAAGCAAGCACCCAGAGCATGGTACTGTCAAATTGACACCTACTTCAATGAAAAAGGTTTTCTAAAAAGTCCAAGTGAACCAACACTTTATGTGAAGAAGCAAGGTAATGATATTCTCATTGTCTCTCTTTATGTTGATTTAATTATTACTGATAACAATGAGAATATGATCTTGACTTTCAAAAGTGATATGACGAGAAGATATGAAATGAATGATATGGGTTTGCTTCATTATTTTTGGAAATTAAAATAAGTCAAAGAAAAGATGGTATATTTATCAGTCAAAAGAAGTATGTAGAAGGCATTCTCAAAAATTCAACATGGAAAATTGCAATAGTGTGAAAACACCTTTTGTGGTAAATGATAAGTTGATGAAAGAAGATGAAAGTGGTGAAGCAAATGCACAATTATACAGAAGCATTATTGGAAGCTTATTATATCTAACAATTACAAGGCCAGACATAATGTTTGCATCAAGTTTACTTTCCAGATTTATGCAAAAGCCAAGTAATATTCACTTTGGACAAGCAAAAAGAGTCTTGAGATACATCAAAGGTACTAAAGATTATGGGATCATATATGAAAGAAACAAGAATGATATGATGAAATTAGTTGGATTTTGTGATAGTGATTGGGCTGGAAGTATTGATGACATGAAAAGCACATCAGGATATGCATTCTTTTATGGATCAGGTATCATATCTTGGGCATCCAAGAAGCAAGATACAGTGGCATTATCTTCTTCTGAAGCTGAATATATTTCAACAACTTTGGCAGCTCAACAAATAATTTGGTTGAGAAGAATATTGAAGATATAGGTGAAAAGTAAGAAGAAGCTACTACTCTGCTATGTGACAACAAATCTATTATTTCTATGACAAAGAATCCTATATATCACAATCGCACCAAGCATATCAAAATCAAGTACCATTTCATTAAAGATGTGGTAGAAGAAAAAGAATATATATATATATATATATATATATATATATATATATATATATATATATATATATATATATATATATATATATATATATATATATATATATATATGTAGTCCGTTGCGAGGTTGGAATCAAAAAACAAAAAAAATATTAAAATAATAAAGATACCATATGTCTGAGCTTCATGCGGCTTGGGCGGGAATATCATATGCTGTCCGTACTCTTCATGCGCAGAGGCTCTTCATCGAAGGTGATTCCATGACAGTCATCTCCTGGCTGAAGAAGGAGAACTGCCCTCCTGGCCATTCTAATCCGATCCTTAGGGATATTTGGACTATTCTGCGGGAAGTTGACAGTGTCCAGATCCGCCATATTTTCAGGGAAGCCAATACGACGGCGGACTGGGTTGCTACTTCAGTGGCCCAGCATGCTGGTTCGTGATCGTGGAGATTAGGTGATCCCTGTCCTTATCCTTTGCAGCTAATTTTGTACTCAGATCTATCTGGGCTGACTCGCACTAGACGAGTGTGATCGCCCGTTTGTACCAAAAAAAAAAATGCTAGTGAATCAGCATGATCAATGATTGGCCGTCGGTCAAATTTTTTAAGAGTAGGGGAGCAAGGTAAGCTCAGCCATGCAATCCAAAACTAGGCCTCAAAGTGGCTCGGCCACACCTTAGCTTTTCAGCATTCAGGTCTAAGCTAGCCTAAATTGGGTTTGAAACCCAATTGGACCATCATTTAAGTTCAGAACTAGGCTTAAAGAGTTGATTTTCAGTTTTTAGATGCTTAAAATAAGTAATATTTAAAATAATTATATCTAATCACTCAAAAAAAATTTATCATGGTACAAAGAATTATTCTTAAATGGTTGATAAAAATCTAATGTAAAATTTTAAAAAATATGCAACATTTTAAGGTTTTGGTTTGGATCCATACGATGTCAAACTTGACTTTGACAGGAGAAGTCTTACAAAGATCTCTACCGCGATCTCTGGGAGACCTTGGTTACCAAAATCTCTATTCTCGGCAATCACTTTTAGTCTACCATTAGGACCTCTAATTTTGTTACTGATTTCATGAACGAACTTCATACAACCAGAGAAAGATGATAAAAGAGAAAAGACCGCGTACCGGTGAAGCTGATGGATGATCAGCTAAAAACCTCTCGCTCTCAATTATACGTCCGTATCATACATCACACGTTTCCACTCCCTCTACCCATCTATGGAATTTCTTCAACTTTATCCTTCACTCTCGGTATCATGCACATCTCTCCCTCCTTTGTTTTTTTTTTTTTTTTTTTTGACGAATCTTCCAACAAAGGCATCGAGGATCATCACCATTCTTTCAGAAGATGATGGATCTCTCATTATTCGATAGAAACTAAAGATCAAACGAACTTTGAAGTCTCACAGTTAATATTTAAAAATATCTTTCATTATGGCAACATATCTTCGCGACTCCACAGTCCACTCCATTCCTTCGAATCGATCCCAAGTAGGAGGGAGGCCCACTATATTTGGTACTTACTTCTGCAAGGTCCTTGCCCTCCTGGAGGTCTTCACTGCTAAGATTCTCTCTTATTATTCCTTAAATTTTTTTTTAAAAAAAAGTTCTCCCATATTAATAGTAATAATCTTGGATGTATGATTTAATAATAATAAAATAAAATAAATTTGAAACAAAAAATTACTTTAATGTTTGCGGACTGTTGCTGGGTGTTCTACACATCCCCTTTGGGATTTCATCTCTAAACATCCTAATTCATTTGCTGATGGAAACTCTTACGTGGAGAAATCCTTTTGAATCGGATGAACTCTTTTTCCTTCCAGCTGCCACATTGAGTCGAGGTCATTTTTCAGCAACCATATGCCCAATTGTATATCTGATTATTTCAAACTATTTTTGTTTGTTCATTTCAGTGCTAACCAAGCAAGTCATTTATGGAATATCAAGCGAAGGTCATGCAGCATCTAGCTCACTGGCTAAGAATATTTCATGATGATCTACCAATTCTTAGTTAAATTAAACACACACATGCCACATCTCCAGTTCAAACATCACTGCCTTCATAACCTGCTAGTGGACGCTACAGAGGCAACAGCCTCAAAGCAGGTACAAAGCGACCAAGATGGTAGAAAGAGGTTTCAAGTAAACAAAACAAACCTAGAATGCACTCTTTTTTTTTTTGAGGTATTATGAATTATAAGTTTTCCTTTCTTTCTAACTGTGGATTGAGAACACTATTGCCACGAGTTCAACATTCGGAATGAATTCAGCCAGGAAGTCATAAGCCCGAGATAGAAACAAAAAGGTTAGGGAAAATTTTTAATTACTATAATAGATTATTATAAGGGATGATATAATAGATACACCACTCCACTACCACATGCAAAAAAAAAAAAACAAAAAAAAAAACAAAAACAAAACAAAAAACAAAAACAAAAAACAACAAATATGTGAGGTATTGAGAACCAAAAAAGGGGAGTGGAGGGGGGCGCGGAGCAGGAATAGCACCAGCGACTAACACCAGTTATTTGACAACCCACAAAATTTGTGAATAATATACGAATTGTTTATTAAAGTTATAAATTACTAAATATTTAGTGAGTCATTCAAAAGCGGTTCTTTCGCCAAACGGATGGGACAAGGCTCAAGCTGTTACGGTCGCTCAAAAGAAGCTCTTTCACTGGCCAAGAGACATTTTGAAATTTAATGCACTGCCCTGACAGAGACTGCATAACCTTGGTCCCTAAATGAATACACATGCCAACTTAAACCACAAAATAAGGCTCAAATTTTATTTATTCATGTCAAGTACAAACCACAGAGTAGTAACATCGGATGGAAACCAAAAAATAGCAACACCTTCTTCTTCTTTTTTTTAATCAAACATGGCTCGCATAGACTCGCAAATAAGGTAGGGCAGGACCTCTATTCATATCCTAACCCCAGAAGCCTGTCTAGATGCTCTTTCATGGGGTTTCCATTGCTTATTATTCTCAACAATTAACTATGAATAGAAAAGGAAGAGAACGCGTGAAAATTTTGCACTATACATAAATCAAAAGATGGCTTAAATATGTACAATGACTAAAATAACAAAAGCCAGGAGAAAATAAAGTACAACACATACAAGCACCAGACAGCTTACCCAATGATTAGAAAAGCCAAAGTACTGACCAAGCAACTTGCTTTTCCCATATAATTTACAGCAGAGCAACGGAACTGGTAATAAGAAATTAAAGCACCAAGAGACAGTGCATCAGATTCCTAACCTCTTAGTACCACACTCAGAGCAGAATTTAGAAGTCTCCCGTAAGTAGGGGGCACCACATTCATCACAAAACTTTGCAGGACTTGTGGGCTGAAGCAGAGACATCAAATGGATTAGAAAAAATGAATGAAGCACAGAGAGCACATCTTTTAATAATTGCTGTGGGGTAGCTTTAACATTATGGCATGCATACTTTTTTCCTTCATTTTGTTGAGAAGTATTATTATAAGGAAAAAAGAGAATAAGCTGCACCCCCCCACTCAAACACATACACAAGCACCCAAGAAAGCCACACATAAACATAAAGAAGCTATTTCATCACCAGGAGTTATTAGATAGTTGCAGAATAATGAAAACAACCAAATCAAGATGATTAAATGGCCTTGGCAGTCCTAAATGATGACTAAAACCCCACGAAAATGTGAATACCTGGAGTTCAAATTTTTAGAAGTTGGAGATGTAATGCACAAGACAGCATATAGGAGGAAGCTTTGGTTGCTTCAATAAGAGAAGGCTGTGGAATCATTTGTAATTTAATATATCTATGACCAAGATAATAAAACAAGATAAATAAATAAATAGTTCTACTCTGATAAGAATTTCCAATTTTCTAGTAGTAGACCTACATCTAAGGTAGAATCAACCATTTGTAAACAATATGCAGATCACATCATGTCCTTGTAGGAGTAGCACAAAAGGAGTATGCGCTTAGCACTCAGCATTGAAAGGTTTTAACCCGCATGCAAATAAAGAATTTGTACCCCCTCGATTTCTACTTTGAGTTTTTGATACTTACAAGCAGCTTTTTGGCATATTGCATAAAGTACAAATATAACAACTTAGAGCAACCAAAAGCAATCCAGTACTCTTATTTCAATCTTTGAGTGAAACTTCATTGGTAAAACCAGCTTGTTAACAACGAATTCTATATACATATCCAAACATAATCTTCTTGATACTCAAAACCGGATATCCACATAGGCATAAGAAAAGGCATTTTAGAAGTTATGGGAAAAGATTGAAAAAATAAAATCTCACCAGTAAATGAAAGCGCCCTCCAAAATGACCTCCACAGAGTGATTGCAAGCAAGCCAGGTGTTGAGATATGGCCTGTGATTGATGTTGGTGAGGAAGATCTGATACATGAGAAGAATGCGTACACTGGTGTATGGGAGATAAGTGTGCGGTGTGGTGATTTTGCTGAATGGTTTGATTATTAGTTTGATGGAGAGAGTGAAACTGAGGCTGCTGCGGAAGTTGTTGCATGTGATGTTTCGATGGAGGCTGCTGCAGATTTTGCAGCTGAAATAGAATAAAATACATATTACTGCTCATCTGCTCCGACATTGAAAGCACATAAACAGTTATATTTATAAAGAATGATTATTTACTAAACGAGTTCACAAAACAGTAGATAATAGCAAATCAGATCATCACACAAATAAAATAATTGTAAATCTAAACAGAACAAAATAACTTCTTAAACACCATTTAACACATTCTCTTATTTTGCATGACACTCTTATACCTGTATAATTGGAAAGGTTAAGAACATTCACTTTCTCATGCATAAAATAGTTAGCATCCATGTTTTAAAAACTGGACCAGACCAAGTGATTGAACCAGTTAAACCATCAACCAGCCAGGCATTTAGTCCAAGCAAGCCCTTAAAACCATTTCTAATAAAAAACCTTTTTTTTTTTTTTTTGATAGAGCCCTGTGAACTGCTGGTTAAACTGGATTCAATTTACCCTAAAATTTCCTTGTAGGATTGCAATTAGGGCACAATTATGGGTTCCCTTGCGCTTGATTGGAAGTGTCTTGTAGAAAATGATTTCAACTGCAATTTCATACATGCAATGCATGTGAGAGGCCAAGACAATGGACATGAACTCTCAACGATCATCGAATAGGCTGAAGGCCAACTTCAAGCAGGGAGTTCAGCAATACAAAGCTCCCGCATTATACATAGTAGATGATTCATGAATAATCTTACTCATATTTAGGCATATGAAGATAGACTGCTTATGTCCGACAAATTCAATTAGTAAAGAAAATTCCAGGTGAAAAAGACACTTTATTTGATCAATGAAGCAGACTTGAAGTTGTGGACAACAAATGTCAGCTCATAGAAAGAAATATTTGGGAGAGAAATTTGAAATCTTGTCATAGAATCTTACCTCATTTATAGGACGAAATCCCATGGCATTAGCCAATGGAGAAGAACTATCAGTACTTGATAATGCCTAGTCAAATGCAAAGAGGAAAGGAATAACAAAATTAGATGCAGCTTCAATTAAGCATGCAAAACCATTGGCATCTAAAGTATGGGTAAGAACTTACAGCCAACCCAGGGATGCTGGCAACAGAATGAGATGCAATCCGCCTGTATTTATGACGGGGTGAGTAAAATTTATAATCTCCTGCTGTTATAGCAACCTCATGCCGACCAGTCAATCGTTTGAACCTATCATACACAAGCTTGCTATCAGATGGACAGATGATCTTAATTCACATCATGCATTTAATAGTTCATTAGATGAGTCAGCAAGCAAACAAAATCAATCTTCTCAAAATCCTTGTCATAAAAGAAAAAACTGTCAATGCCACTGTTTGCACAAAACTGATGATAAATCCTATGTTTCATGTATCATGGTGTATGTTTGTGTTCATGATCTAAGAAGATAAAATATTGAAATAAAAGCTTAAAATGATTCTGTACATGAAGTAATTGAAGATATGAATCCTTGGCTGTCATATGCTCCTAGGCTATAGGTTGAGTCAAATTAAACCCACCAATGGACTACTCAATTGCAACTTTGATGGAAGTATATCCCTTACTAGAAGCAAATCATTTTGACGACAAATTATCATGTTTTGTGAGGGCAGCAAAGTATATGGCTTGTAACGGAAACAAAAGTTTCTACAAGTTTGGTGGTATCTGAAATGCTTCAAAGCTTGCATTGTATGCAACAATGAAAGATACTCCATTGACTGTAACTGATGGGCCTTCATATCAGTGACATGACAATAGCAGTTTGCAAACTAGAATTCGCTTGGGGGCTAGAAGATGCCTAACTCATAATCATGTCATATATCCCATGTGACAGAGCTCATACTCATGTCATATATCCCATGTGACAGAGAAAAGGGTGAAGACAGGGAAAGGTAGAAGTGATTGACAATTGATACCACAACTAATCATGAGATTGAAGGATCAATGCCCTTCCCAATTCCATCCAAGTTCCCTCCTTGCCTTCACCTTGTTTCCTCAACTAAATCCTACTCATGTCCATGAAGTCAGAAGGATATGATAGTTGAGCATCCATTCAGCCCCTATTTGTTCTTATGAAAAATTTTTAATCCTCTTCTTATGCTTCCACGACAATTTTGTCATGCTCCTGCATCTAGACAAAGAAAAATTTCATAAGAAAACAAGCTATGCTTTATAATACAAATGTTGGACACTTAAAAAATTGTATGTACTTTGCCTATGTATGAGTGTTTTTTGTACATAACTGGTCTCAAATCCAGATAAAGAAGGAGAGTTGTAGTAAGTTAACGATCAGCATAAAACTATAGTCACACTAATGAACATAAATGCAATAGAAAAAATCGATAAAGCTAGAGCATTCTTCAGAAGCGACGCGCTACATCGAATCCTGAATATAGTGGAAATAACAATGGTAGCTAACGGTCCCCGAAAGCAATAAATAAAAATAAGTTTAGTTATACATGAGCTTACTAGATATATTCAGGATGATATTCATAGTGCATGTTATTTGCAGATGATATAATACTAGATGAAACTAAGGATGGAGTCATCGTAAGTTAGAATTATGGCGAAATATATTAGAATTAAAAGTTTTAAGTTAAGTAGGACAAAGACATAATATATAAAATATAATTTTAGTACAATTAGAAATAAAGATGAATTTAAAGTACAAATTAGGGACCATGAAGTTACTAAAAATATCATATTCGATATTTAAGATGGATTATTCACAAGAAAGGAGAGATTGAGGATTATGTTATCCATAGGATTAAAGCAGGTTGGATAAATAAAGAAGTGCAATTGAAATATTATATGATCGTAAAATGTTTAGCAAGTTAAAGAAAAAAATTTTATAAGATAGCCACAAGACCATCTATGCTTTATGGCATGAAATGTGCACAGTTAGAAAAATACATATATAAGATGAATGTAGCAAAAATAAAAATGTTAAGATGGATGTGTGGTAATACCAAAAAAGATAGAATAAAAAAAGAAACTATTCGTAAAAAGGTAGAGGTAACTTCAATCGAGGATAAATTAAGAAGAACGACTTAAATGGTTTGAACATGTGCAATGTAAACCTAAAGATGCATATGTGCGAAAGAGTGACTTGACATATGTAGAGAGAAAAAGAGGTAGAGGTATATCGAAAATCATATGGAAGAAAGTGATTAAAAAAAATTAAAATCTTTACATCTTACAAAAAAAAAATGACTCAGAATATAATTAATGGACAAAAATAATTCATATAGCCGATCCCAACTAATTTGGGATTAAAGCTTTATTGTTTTTGTTATGTATACAAGAAGAATGTGGTTGAAATCAAAATGTTTAAGATAGATGCGTGGTGATACAAAAAAGATAGAATAAGAAATAAAGTCATTTAAAAAAAAGATGAAGGTAAGACAAATTGAGGAAAGGATGACTCAGATGGTTTAGACATATGTAAATGTAGATCTAAAGATGTGCCTATGTGAAGAGGTTATTGATACACGTAGAAGAAAGACGTGAAGGTAAACTGAAAATTACATAGAAGGAAGTGATAACAAAGATTTAAAATCTTTGCATCTTATTAAAAAAGATTGAAAACCAAATAAAATGGAGAAAAAGGATTTATGGAGCTGACCCAACCAATTCAAGATTAAGGTTTGTTGTTATTGTCATCATCATCGTCATCTTGTATCTAAGCTAAGGCATTATTTTTCTACACATCCATGATGAATTGTACTACCATCAATGTAACTAGTCTAGATGAACATAGTGACGAGAAACATAAAGATTGCAATTCAAACATACCATTCTGCATCCTCGACGATCAGACTAGTTGGTTTCTCAACAATCGCCAAACCATTGACCACTACAAAACGAACCCGTTTTTCCTCATGGACAACTAGCTCGGGAAATCTTGTCCTTGTTTCAAAAGAAGTTGCCAATTCTCTTCGCTTAAAGCGAGGAGATCCTAAAACATAAGCAATGCAAAATAATCAGAAAGGTATCACATTAATCAAGAAGTTGCTTCAGAAGTTTCTTCATACAACCATACTACTTACTCCATTACCTTTCCTAGGAAACTTTTTAGCTAGTCTTCTATACAAACCACCAGCTGCTTCCAGAGCCACCCCAATGGTCTTCTCACGAATTCCATCCAAGGAAGCAAGACGCATGTTCACATCATTGACTAAGGTTTCATACAAATTTGCCACATACATCAGTGGCAAGACGAACCTCGGGTCACCTTCATATTGTATTTCCTGTGCCTTTCTTTTGTTTAATTTATCATGTCCCTGACCATAGTCGGAATCAGCAGAGTCTGCCACTTCAACTACATGCTCTTTGATAAAATGATTAACAAAAATATGCAAGAACCTTGCTCTCGCAGTCTCTATTGGTGAAACATCTGTCCCAATGATGGGAAGTAAATCAACCATTTCAAGTTTGAAAGTAAAATATAGTACAGATAGAATTAAGTTAGACATCCATGATAACTAGAAATTGCAAAAAGTGAAAAAGTTTCATCGCCCAAAGAAGATACCATTGATGGTCAACATGTTGTAAGGTGAACTCGAAGACCTGCCACTGTTTTCAATGACAGATCGTTCTTCATCTACTCCAACACCATCAAGAGGAATCGAATTTCTATATGACCCAGGGATGCAGTCCTGGCAGATTTAACAAGCATAATGAGCAACCACTCTGTTTCAGATCAAAGAATCAGATTACAGTCCAATTTCCAGGCAAAGATCGCAACTTCATGTCGCAGCATGAGTTACAGCAAAATCACAACCTTCAACTGACCACAAATTTAACCAAGATAGTTTCGATGTTTTGGGAAAATTTCGAACTATTGATCAACGAAAAGAAGGTTAAAGGACAGGGTTTGGAGGAAACAAAGCGCACCACGGAATTAGGTTCATCAGCATTATCCAAGCTATCTTCAGTGACGGCATCACGATCGACATCACTCATCCCATCCATCTCGCCTGGGCGCGCGTCTACTGTGTTAAGATCGTGCAGAGAGCCACTTATGAAAGAATTGGCCTGTCTCAAATTGTAGTGCTGCGCCGGAATTCTAGTCCCCATCGATCGACGATCCACCCCGAACCCTACGGTCAGACGCCTCGTCCGCCGCGGCCACCGAACACCTAACAGGAAGAACCCATCCCGCCCGTGCTCCCTTTCAACTTCTTCCTTCTTCTCGATCGAGAGGGAAACCCTGCAAGCCAGAGAGAAAACCCTAGTGCCATTTTTCGCCCCTTTTTGAAAAACCCTTGTCCCTGATTCGTTGCTGCAAAGAGAAGGAGGGGGGGAGTGCGATCCAAACCTGAGGCCGGAGCCGAGCTCCCACTTGTCGGAGCCTATGTCCGAGCCTCCCGCTGCTACCTTTCCGCACCAGCTTCCAAACCGGCAGCTCCCCGGCTTACCTAATTCTGCGCCGCCATCGACCGATGCGATGATGCCCCGCTCGCAGTGCAAAATTACGTCATCGGCACGTGCATTACACGTGATTCATATAAAAAAAGGATTTCTTAAAAAAAAAAAAAGTACTTGATGTTTTTTTTTTTTTTTTAAGAAAACATTTGATGCATTTTTATGATTCTTGTTGATATCTTAGCTCAATCCTTCCTCACCGTCATTTACGATCAAAATTCCATCCATTCTGGTTTAGCATTGTTTTCTCCTCTCTTTTTTTTAATATTTTTAAAATGTAATATAATAATTTTACTAATTATACTATACATATAAGATACTAATAGCTAACTCTCTGTCACATATTAAGCATTAAAGATGGCTGAGTGTTTGAATACTAATGTTCACACGGTAAATCAAGAGTTTTACAGAGACCGAGCCTCTTTTTTGAAAATATACTAGTATATAGCTCGCTTGAAACATCAAGTATAATTTTTTAGTTTTTTGAATAGTTTTAAAAATAAAATACAATAAATAATAAATTATATTAAATCAAATCTTTCAATAGTCAAATTCATTAAACAATAAATTTTATGATGATTAAATATAAACTCTCCTCATTAATATTAGCATGATAACATTGGCAATTGATGAAAAATATTTACAAGTCATATCTTCACATAAAAATTTTGGCAAAACTCTACATAAATTAGGTAATAGATTTTTAAGAACTTGACCAGATATACCATAATTAGAACAAAGGATTTGCATCCATAACCTCCATTGGACTAGATTGGGTATTTGGGTGCTTAGTTTCAATGTTCAAAAGATATGATAACTAATAATTTTTGTCATTGATGTGAAGCCTTTTATTATCTAAAGTCAATTATGATCAAATATAAGCTAAGATCCTTCCAAATACAACCATGCATGCGCATATATATATATATATATTAATTTTTGAGTATAGACTGATCAAAATTCAAACTTGACCATTAAAATTTCAGCTTTAATTTCGAACCGAAACCTCACCCAATAGTTTACTGGGTTTATTTTTTCAATTCCTAAGCCTTGTGTAAATAATGACACCTATAATTCTTATACCAAATGATAAAAACTAAATTCCTGTCTTAAACAAAATTCAGAGGGTTAGTGATAATTAAAGGAAGTCTACTTCTCATATAATCCATTGCTTCGGTCCCTGCTACCAAAAGAGGTAATGGGTCTCATGGATTTCACCACCATGATATGATATGGGTGGTCCTGCATTAGTCTCTTGAAAAATGTTTGGCATTACATTAACTTGTACGACGTTGACAATTGAAACCAATACTAGATAAATATAAACCTCCAAAATCTGGCTTAGCGCCTGATATCTACCAAAACGTAAACCAATGCTAGCATATTTTCAGGTTTACCTTGCAAACTGCTTACCTTGTAGCAGTATAAACCGGTTTGAGTTTGTTAGTATGGAAAAATAATTTCGTTTAACAGATAAAGAAAACCTTATCTGATTTCTCCCCTCCAGCCATTTTTCCAAGGTAATATTATCTCGTTGCAGCTCCACCAGAAAAGCATCATGAAGCTCTCTTAAAAGCAACAGAATTTGGATTCGAGAAGCTGGAAAATATCCAGATTAGGTGATTCATTACCTTATCCATTTGATTCATTGATTAACAAAATAAATATTTGTGTAACAGTTAGGCGACTGATACAACACGAGGTTCTGAAAATCCCAGAATTTTTTTACGGCTCAAACTTTCAACCATGTCTACCTCGCCATCTTCCATCTTCGAGTGCTGCTGTACCAGCCTGGCAGAATGAAAAGGCCTGGCACTCTTCTAAACTCTTCTAAAAAATATTATGAGGCAGCATCACTCTCCAAGAGATTCAAAAATTACAGGAATGAGGCCTCTGCAAGCACAGCAAAACAAGCAAAATCTCAATTTGCCTACACACTCAAGAAAACATGATACCCACTTTTTTGGCAAAGTCATCCTCATCATCCAACTCATCTCCATCTTCCTGATCTACATTCTCATCATATTCAGTTTTCAAGTCTCCACCCTCAACTGCCTCATAATCAGAATCTCCGAATCTTTGGTCATGGTTTTCCAGCTCTTGATCTTCCACAGCATCCATTTCTATAATATCTTTTGTTTCAAACATAACTTCTTTCACTGAAGAACCATCGTAGATTGATCCCTCTTCTGCATATATTAAACCCTCTTCTTCTTCTTCTTCCAACTCCTCAGCCATTCTATCAAGGCTGCTGACAGTGTCAGTGCCATCCATCTTAGTTTCTATTAGTGGAATGGACTGCACATCTGATGAAGCAGCTGAAACAGAACCACTTGCTGCAACTTCTCCATCTCTTCTATTATTTTCGTCTCCACTGCTGGAAATTGCACCATTCCCAAATGCTGCCTCTCTTTTTCTCTTAAGAATGATACTCAGTGGCTTTGGACCTTCAAATGAGAGAGAACCTTTAGAATCCTGAAGCCCTGCTACTTTTGCAGACTTCATATTATTTAACTCTGGAGGGGCAACAGCGCTTGTACTCTTGGTGGATGACTCTTGAGAATGCCCCAAAACCTTTGCACCTTTCAGCTCAGCAAGACTCTTTGGACCAGCAAAATCTAGGGAGCCTAAATCATTTCTTCTGGTTGGCTTTACTCCACTACTCCTTGCATCTGCAGGGAACTCCTCATTTGATCTCCACCTTACTCTTTCATGATGCTTCCCCTGATAATTTATTGGCCCAGCTGGTGACAATCTACCTCGAGGTCTTCCTCTATTTCTGTCACTCTCAGATCGCAAATCAGTTGGAATGTCAGGCGAAGACCTCCTAGGAAATGTTATTCTTCCTTGCAGCCGAGTGCTTATGGAGCTTCCCTGAGGAATTTGTCTTTGATTTCTGCTGGAATGACGACCACAATCTCTCTCCTCAATATGGTGATCAGATCGCTGGTACGGCTTACAATGGTCATCAGGGCTAACAGCTGATTTTGAACCATTAAGCCTTCTTTGCTTCAATAGTCGATGGCGCAAATCTGATCCATCCCTCTCATTATGATAGACATCCCTCCGTGAAACCATCCTATCAGACAATGGTCTTTCCAAAATCCTTTCAGAAGAACTCCTGCATGGCTCCCAGCCATAGGTATCATGTGCTTGTCCATATTGATCATACTCACCCGCCTCATTGAACCGATGTCTTTCAAATTTGGTGCCAGTTTCATAATCATTATGTTGGTAACCATATTCATCTACAGGATCAAGGTTCCTTCCTCCTTGAACAGATGCTCTTCCAAAGTCAACATTTTCATTGTTAAAGTAATCTGAATCTTCAATACCATCATCCACAAGGACATCAAAACCAGGAGAAGATTCCCCCAATAACTCATCAGCCTCCCTACCATTCTGAGGTCGGTCATCTGAAGGCTGAACTTGGTGATCTCTAGACCTGCTTACAGCATAGCCACTGCTGACAGGAAATTGGTTCTGTTGCACATGAGAGAGCTCATCATCCACCAAATAAGGCGGTAAACTTTTCTTTATTGATGGTACATTATCAGGTGCACTCCTGGCTTTTGTAACAGGTTCTACCAAGGCAAGTGGTACTTGAACTGGCTTATTAACATTGAAGTCTGGCCTATCCACATTGACTTTGGGGACACACTGTTGAGCAGGAACATTCGGTTGACCATGGATGTTCTGCTGTTTAGTGCACTCCTTGTTAGCCCATGGATCCTGCTTATTAGACTGTGGTGGTTCAGTAGCTGCAGAAACCTTTGGCACCTGCTCTGAAACAGGATTATCAGATGTCTGCGGTCCATGCATGAAAGGGCACCTTTCACCTTTTAAACAGTGTCCTTTTTGAAAATAATAGCATGGTACACTTTGCTTATTATAAGAAGCATGCCCAACAGGGATTTGTGTTGTAGCAACAGTTTGTGAAGGAGGCTGGGCTGGTCCTGAAGAAGGCCCTGGAGTCCCAAACAGACCATCAAGTGGCTGAAGAAATAACAGCAGAAATAAGTTTTTAATCTGAATACATAAACATTTATACATGCAGAACTAAACATGCAGCAATCTAAACTTACAATCCAAAAGAAAATATTCAAACAAGCAACAACTTTCACATGAAACAAGTTAACCAAAATAGTTTTCATTGTTCCCACATGGATAACATGCAAGGCTTGCATTGAAATATTTCTAAATGTGCAATCATGTACACGCAACGAGGGTAAAAAATATATGCATCAATGGACAGATTAGAGACTTACTGGATGCCGGAACAAACATTTTGGATTCAGGCAGTTCCCATTCAACCAGTACCAGCAATCCCTAGGGTTTACTCTGGCACCCTCGCTATGCCGATACTCACAGTCATTTCCCTGAAAAAGAAAACATCACATTATTTATTATTGAAACTTCAACAAAACATCTGACAATGTGCTATGAACATAAAATATTTACCAAATCAAGTCTATCATAGACCATGAAGAATGCTTGAATTTCCATGGACAAGGAAAATCAAGGATGAATACAACTACTATTAGTAATGAATCGGAAAACCTTGAGCATTTGCTACAAAATACAAAGATAGGTCTGACACTGCACCAGTCCAATTTAGCTTGGTTGAAAACTGGTCACCCTTCTGCTCTCAGCCTAGCAGGAAAATTCCCACACATAAGTCTAGTTTTCTCAGAACACATTAAGCTCAAGGCTTGCTGAGCTTCTCATGGAGCTGACTTGATAACGATCAGTTGCACCTGAGCTCTCCACAAAATGTAGTTTCATGTTAACCCTTAAGAGGAATCAGCATCACTATGGCCCTCTCCAGAGGTCATTGATTTACACAAGCTCACCATTCACCCTTAGGTACTCTACCCTTCCTCTTATTAAAAAAAAAAGGACATACTTAAACATCACACAGCAAAATCAAATTAGAAGCCTCCTATTGGAAGCTGTTGTGGGACTGCCTTCCTATTTGTGCCCTGCTTTCGAGAAGGGGTTGGCTCATTCAGCCGATCTGTCTGTTGTGCGGCCTGGAGGTGGAGTCTACTGATCATGCCATCTTCATATGTCCTAGAGCAGGGCGGATCTGGCAGGCAATGGGATATTATTGCAGATTGGATCAAATGGGCTCTCCGCGCTCCCCTTTCTTAGATGACCTCTGGAGAGCCACTCAGCAGAAGAGTGCTCTTTGGGCTGCCATGGCTTACCAGATTTGGTTGTCCAGGAACCAGCTTATTTTTACCGATCATAGTATATCTACCCACAGGATTTATGAAAAATCAAATCCCTGACGATGGATTGTGCCCGTGTTTCTCATGCTGATGGTTCTCACTCCTCTGGCCTCTTGGGATCCCCTGCTGCTTCGGCAGCGAACCGGCATACGGTTTTCATATCTTGGGAGCCCCCCTCTAGGGTTTGTCAAAATCAAGTTCGATGGGAGTATCCGTGGAAGATTAGCAGGTTCTGCCTTTGTCATCTGTGGGCCGAACGGTGACCTACCGATGGCGGAAGGATTTGGCACTCTAGACTCCTGTCCCTATGACCAAGCTTTATGCTGCTTGGACTGGAATCTCCTATGCCTTTCAGATCCTTCATGCTCATAACCTCATTATTGATGGTGATTCTATGATTGTCATCCGTTGGCTGCGGAAGGATAATTGCTCCCAAGTCCCTATAAATCCACTTCTATGTGACATATGGTCTATCTTGCGGGAGGTCCACAGAGCCCACATTCGTCATACCTATCGTGAAGCTAATTCGGCGGCCGACTGGGTGATAGCGTCAGTGGGTCATCATGCTGGTTTTTGGATTTGGAGGCAGGGTGACCCCTGTCCCCTTGTTTTACAGTAAATATTGTATTCTGATCATTCTGGGTTGGCTCATACCCGCTTAGTATGATCACCCGCTTGTACCAAAAAATTAAAAAAAAAATTAGAAGCCTCCTCTTCTAAATTTCATTAGCTGGGATCTCATGTGAATCGAGCACGATGATCTGGATCTAGCACCTTTCAACAAATCAGGCCGCTGCAAGAAAAATGTGGAGCTCACTCATCATGGAGCAGGCTGAGATCAAACAAACTGGCCTGAATTGATCCAACACAAGGTTTTCTTTGACCACTAAGCCACAGCATCCAAATTATAGACCTAAGCCAGACCAGGTCAACACTGTCCTGGTTAAAACTAATTACCTGAGCCAGGCTCAGAACATAGAGATTTTAAATTGTCAACCAGGGTTCCACCTAAGAGACAAAAATGGTATAGTTTGACCATACTGGTACACTAAGAGAGCACATAG
Organism: Calamus simplicifolius; assembly: GCA_900491605.1. Taxonomy (NCBI): domain Eukaryota; kingdom Viridiplantae; phylum Streptophyta; class Magnoliopsida; order Arecales; family Arecaceae; genus Calamus; species Calamus simplicifolius. Next base: position 189,364 of record UESW01002214.1, on the reverse strand, counting down.
TTAACCCATTTTGATTTTACATTGAAATTAATGCAAACTAGAAACCATGGTTCCTTAACCCTGAAACATAGATCTGGTATAAAAACTTGTTTGGAATGATCCATATTAGTACTGTCTTGAATTTCAATCAAATAACATTGGCCTCTGCTGACCATTTGAACCCCCCTGGATATGTTTCTGATATCATCAATCTGAAACCCTTGCTCCCTTATTGATTCTCATAGGCCCTTTTTGTACCACAATCTAGAGATTTGTGGTAAGAATTATCTATAATCTCTGAGACATAACTACTCGTCTTAATAGTTGTCACCTAGGTTTTCTAGTTTGATTCCACTCTCTCTAGATGGGCATAACCAAGACCTTTTTGAACCCTCAACTAAAGAATGAAATGGAATAAACTGCCTCACACAAATAAAATTTGATAGCTCAACACAAATGATTTTTTCAATTTGAACTTGCATTCCTAGCTGCCAATCTCGAATAGTTAGGAAAAGACACGATAATATGGTTGTCTTGCATTCCTAGCTCGTACCGCCTTCGATCATTGCACCTCCTTGATAGTTGATAAATGAACAAAAGAAGTTGCTTCACAATTTGAGACTAGAGATCCCTATCCAAATGAAAAAGGACAACAATATAAAACACAAACTGATGGCCAAAAACAGGAAGTGTATCACTTTCTAGCCACACATTACTTATCCCGACTAATATAGTGTATCTTATTCTAAAATGGCTAGATAAATGCAAACTGAAGTAACAAACACTTACACAATCGATATCAAAAGGTAATGTTGAACTTTTTCCCTTTTTTCTTGAAGGGGGGACGGGGACTCGGAGTGCTTTCATGAAACATATATCAAGAAACATGCCCTTCATTATCTCTCACAATCACAATAAATTTATTGCAATTAAGATATAAAGCACAAAAAGTTTTGTATGTTAAGATAGTACGTGTAATTTATAACTTATAAAAAGCATCTTTGGAGACCATACATACAAATAATGCAAAGTTTGTAGTCCTACAACACTCCAGCAGTCATAGCACTTAGTTCACGCATACATACTTTTAAAAAGATTAAGAAATGCAAAAGACATCACCAAAAGATTTTAACAACCATATATGAAACCACAAAGAATGTCCATATTAACTTCACTGAAGGTGCAAATTCTTGGCAAGAGCCACTATTCCTTGAATTCTGTAAATTTGCCTTCCATGATAAGGTTCAATGTGAAGTGGCACAAGACTCAAGCCCCACCATCAAACATCACATAAACTAAAGTCTCATTTTTTAAAGCATTCATTTTTCTTACTAAAATTGTCCACGTTTTGCTTAGAAACAAAAATAAGCTCCAAGGCAGTAATAAGATCCCAACTGTTCAGATGGACAGAGAGAAAGTTGGATGTAATTTTTCAAGTAAAGACAGCACAAGTGATATCTTTTTTTTTCCAAATAAAAATATACTTTTGATAAAATAGTGCTTGCAGAGAACTCCTTGGCTTAACAAAAGATCAATAAAACAATAGGATAATAGGCCTAAATAATTGAGTCAAGACATTCATTTATAAAAATTGGACAGTTCAAACAAAAGATCAAAATAAAATTGATTCTTCAGGAAAAGTCGAAACATGTTCTAATGCACAAATCAGATTATACTAATTTTATTTCACATGATCTGTTCACAAAAAAACTTGTGAAAATTTATATACTGCCAATCAAATTGAATACCAGACGAGTTTAAAGAAGTGTCATCATCCTGTAAGAGTCCTCAGTCATAACTGTCTAAGAGTCCTCAGTCATAACTGTCAAGAATTCTCTCAAGTAATTTTATGTTGGGTGCCATAGTCTCGTTTCAATGGAGTGGTGAAAGAACCAGTATTACTAAATTGTACTGACAGGATATGCACTGAATAAATTGAATCAGAAGCCAAAAAAAAACTGAAAACTTAGAAGCAACCAATCCAAACAAATGGAGAAACAAATTCAACAAATTTTCTTTTCTAGCAAAAGATCGCATGAGAGAGAGACAGAAAACTAACTTATGAAAGCTCAGTTTTAGCCATATACACGTGCGCACGTGTGTGCGCGTGCACACACACACACACACACACACACACACACACAGAAAGAGAGAGAGAGAGAGACTCACCAAAACCCTAAGCTTTACTGCAGATAAATCTTCTAAATGTTAGTGCATGTTAAAAACATTACAGCATACACAGTGCTGGTCAAAACTGATGAAACATAAAGAAGGCAATTGTAACACAAGATGACACTTTAATGTGAGAAGCATCAAAGGACAAAATTGAGAGATCTGTTTGCTTTCAAAATAGGAAAAATTAGAATCAAAATGAGATAACATATAGATGGCTACAAAACATAACAAGTAATGACAATGCAGTAGTTAAAAGTGAAAAAGGAATTAAAGACGGATGACTTGTTTTGTTTGCCATGCTTGGTGTCACCTTTAGTTGCCAAAATTGAGTGGGTGCACAAGCAGATATGATGCAAGTTCAGGGAAGCAGATATCTTAGAAACACTTGAGGGAAGCACTTAGGTAGCAAATGCAGATTTGAGTTTCAGAGAGTATACAAAGTGGGCATATTACCCTGCGTAGAAGCTTCCTCCTAATAAGATGTCACCTAGACTCTCCTATCTAGCTTGTGATCACTTTTAGATCCATCAAAGCATCTAAATTTACTAGATTTACATCTTCAGTGTACGCGTAAGCAAGTCACATTATTGAAATCAAGTGATGTCATGAACCACCAAGAGGTTAGCACTCAACAACAAAACAACGCCACCAAAATTTTTACATAGAAGATGGCAAACCTTGGAAACTTTAATAAAGCATCATTGTTTAATATTTATATTTTTTGATATTTTCAATTATGTGAAATATATTTTTATTGAACTTTATTTCCCACACCCTTCTGGTTCTCCTCTCTTTTCTTCTTGCCAAGCTAGACAGTTGGACAGCTGTCTAGATCCAACACATAAATCCATGTCCCTGCAGCACTAGCCACAAGGAACCGACCCAAAAGTTAAAACAGTGCAAAAATAAGGCATAGTTAGACTAAACAGCTCCATGTGTTGCTTTGCAAGCACAGAAGTTTCTGTGATTTACCTATAAAAAGACAAACAATTTGTTGTCGCATGATATAGCATCCATGCTTCACACGATAATTTCAAAATATGAGAACATAATTTTTCAATACTCATGATATTGCATGAGTGCATGCAGCACGAGAAGTTCAATAGGGATACCACTATGGCATAACAATGTCTGTGTTCTGATTAATACAGGCCAGAAACCAGTACTTACCAGAAAGCATCATGTTTATACAAAAACTACCCAAACTAGAAAAGTAAGCGCAGTTGATGCTAATAATTTTTTTTAAACCAAATTGTGGACTTTAGAACTATGCCAAACAAGTAATTTATGAACTTTATCATCAGCTAACGTTCGCAAGGCATAGTTATATGTATTCTATACAGAATCAAGTTCAGAAGGAGAACTAGTGCAGCAGATTACCCCTTGGGGGGGTGGAATTTTAAATCAGTTCGAACAATCAAATTTTGAAATCCAAAAACGAAAATCAACAAATACAAGTTTTAAAGGCTGATCTGATTTATCTTAAACGATCAGTTAAGCCAATCATGTACTCCAAAATCCTATCTTTAAGGCATTCACTTCCCAAGATTCATGCACGACAACCCAAATAATGTCCAAAACCAATAAAATTCAACCAAAATCAAATCCATCTAAACCCAAAACCAAAAAAAAAAAAAAAAAAAATCAAGATAACACAAGAAAACACTAAACAAGAAGGAAAATCAGATTCTTAACATGACAAGAATAAAAAGATTGAATAGGAAAGGCACCTTATTGCAGGTCAATGGCGACGCCAAGAAGTACACGCAATCGGTGTTCCTCTTCAGCGCCTCCTCCTCCGCCCTCAACGGGCGGATCTCCTCCCGCTCGCCGCCGCCGCGGCTCTCCATCCTCCCTCCCTTCTTATTCGCTTCCACTCTAGAAACAAACAATCAGAGATGAGCTGTTCCGAGGAGATCAAGGCATAAAAACCCGCAGATTAGGGCAGATAACGGGAAACGGAAAGAGAAGCAGATCTGAGAACCAGATCGAGACATCGGGAGTGGACGATGGGAGGAGAGACTGGGGATCAAAAATCGAAGGGAAAAAGGTTTTAATTTAGAGAAGGAATCATTAATCCATGAGGGTTTTGATGCCTCATTTAGAAATTTTTTTAAGCTGCGCTCGCTCGAGCCCTTCTTCCTCGAAAGGAAGCCTCCCGTTTGGTGCCCCCCTTACATCCACGTCGTATCGCCGGGAATGACCATTTTTATCTTATTATTACATTTTTACCACTCTGGAGAAAGGATTCAGACTGTGCAGGACAAATAGAAAGTGTAGTTTTGTTATTAATTGTTATTTTTAAGTCCCTTGTTCTGAATTGGTGTTAGATGTTCCCGCACGACCGTCGGATCTAAGCTAATCTGACACCGTGATGGAGTCAGACTGGTGCGGGGAGGAGGTGTCACGTGACCGGGTCTTGGGACTTTGGATTTGGATTTGGATTTGGTTGTTGCATCAGATTGGGATCCATCAAGGGAGCGCACGACGATCTGATCCGACGGTGGAAGAACTCTTGCTCGTTGGAGCTGACGAAAAAATTGGTGCCATGTTTTTTGTTTTTGTTTTTTTTAAATAAAGAGCAAAAATGAAGTGGGACTTGTCACAATGGGCATTACTTTTCGTTAAGATTTTGGGTTCGTCCTGGTTGGTCCCATCTGCAAGTTTTTTGCCGAGCATTTGAAAGTCAATAATGAAAAGACTCGGTATTGAGTGTTTTTTTTTTTTTTTTTACAATCGAATGATCGTATCAGTTTAGAATGAGTCAAATTTGATATATCAAAATATAAAATTTAAAAAAAACAAAAAGACAAGAGTTTCTTGCTTTCAGCTTCACGTACCTAAGTGATTGGCCACCCTAGCTGCAATCCAGTTAGCCGCTGAGTTAGCTTTCCGATAGATGTGCATAATCTGGGCGCAATAAATTTCCCGAAGAATAAAATGAATGTCGCCAATCAAAGAGGTGGTAGGTAAGTCGACGTAGGACTCCTGCCGGATCCATCGAATCACAGTAATAGAATCCCCTTCGAGGATAAGACTGCTTGCGCCCAGACTTCGGATGGCACAGGAGATACCAGCCCATGCAGCATACAGCTCAACAAAAGGCACTGAGGAATCAAGAATGCCGAATCTTCTTACCGCCAACACCTGACCATCCGACCCTCAAATCACAAAAGCCGATCCAACACATCTACTATAAACACTTCCATCAAAGTTGATTTTAACAAACCCTAGAGGTGGGGGCTCCAAGATATGAATACCATGCAACGATGCGCTGCCGAAGCAGCAAAGGAGTCCTAGTGGCTAGGGCTAGCAAAATTAGGCACCCTTTGATGGAAAATATACTCAGCGGATAAGAAGGAGGCAGTCCTGACAATCCTATGGGCAGGAACAATCTTATCAGGGAAAATCAGCTAGTTTCGGGATAACCACACCTAATAAGCTGTGTAAGCCCTGGAAGAAACTAGCTGATGGATACCTCTCCCCATGTCCTGCCTGATCAGTCTCAAAAAAGAACTACAATAGGAATCAGAGCCACTACTCCAAGGGTAGTCACCAGATAACCGCCATATCAGACTCACTCTAGGACATATGAAAAATAGCGTGGGCAACCGTCTCCTCCTCAAGGCCGCAAACAGGGCAAGTAGGCTGGATGCTCATCCAACGCTGAGAGAGCAAGGAGCAGGTAGGAAGAGCGTTCCAAGCAAGCTTCCAGATAAATAGCTGCACCCTCGGGTGGATAGGAAGATGCCAGATCCAAGCCAACTCCATCGAGTGCTGAGGCCATGGTCTGAAAATCTCAATGAGGTCCCTGATAGGAGCACGAGGCATACAAGATCTCCACCAGACCCTAATATCAAAAGTGGAATTCGGAATGAGAGGAATAGAGAGAATGCGATGAGATGGCTCATCCCGAAGAAGCTAGACACCAACGAGGAAGACCAAGCCATATGATCCTAGCCGCATAAATCAGAAACTCTCATTCCGTCAGAGATGTCAGTGCAAACAAATGTTGGCCAGCGAGACAGGGGGGTCTTCAATCCACCTATCCTGCACAACATCCATCGAAGCTCCATCACTTAACATCCATGAGATGCTATCCAAAATAGCCAGAGCACGCCGGCATACTTCTTTCCAAAAGAAAGACTGCCCACGAGTAGGCCTAGGCAGAGAGGAGGAACTTCAGTCACCATATTTGACCAGCATAAATGAACTCCACAAATAGTACGGATCCATCAAGAATCTTGTGGCATGCCTAGCAGTCAACACCTCTCTCCTAACAGTAAGAGACTGAATCCCGAGCCCACCGTCAGCAATCGGCATACAAACAATATCCCAAGACAGAAGGTGGATACTATGACCATCCTGCGTGGAAGCCCAAAGGAAATTCCGAAAGTATCTCTCGATCTTCCTTAAACAAGTCAAAGGGATGGCAGCTTAGATAGAAGATAGAGAGGAAGAGAAGACAACAGAGCATAAAAGCGTGATCCTCGCAATCATAGAAAGACAAGTGACCTGCCACCCATCCAAGCGATCGCGGACCCTCCTCTCTAGATTGCTGAAGTCAGAACAGCGAGGCGTCTCCCCGTAATAGGAATGCCAAGATAGGATAGTCGATCAGCCTAAATAGGAATACCCATAATCTGAGAGATAGTTCCCATAGCTATAGGATTCGTCCTCGAGCTAAAGCAGATCAAGGATTTAGCTAGATTAACTTTCTGACCAGAAGCCCGACAATAGGACTATAGAATAGACGCAAAAGTGGTAGCATTGCGGATAGTAGCCTTTCCCAGGAGAATGCAATCATCGGCAAACATAAGATGGGAGATAGAGGGCCCTTAGGACCCCGCAGAGTAGGGGGCCAGATGATGTCCTTCATGAGCTTGGAAAAGTGCCCGGGACAAAGCATCAGCAGAGAGGATAAAGAGGAAAGGAGAAAAAGGGCACCCCTACCTCAACCCGACCTCAGAGTAAAAATAATCAATCTGATCTCCATTAATAAGGAGAGAGAAGGACGGTCGATAAATATAAGCAAAAACCCAGTCAACAAAAGCTCCACAAATCCAAACTCAAGAAGGGAACGGCGCAGAAAAGCCCAACTCACTCTATCATAGGCTCTCTCCATATCAATCTTGACTGCCATAAGACTCTGACGACTCGAGGCTCTCTGAAGGTCATGCATGAACTCCTGAGCAATCAGGGCATTATCAGTAATACTTCGCTCTCTGAGAAAAGCCCCCTCTCTAGAGAAATAAGGCGATGCATCATCGAACACATACGAAAAATCAGAAGGTGTGCACATACCTTATATAAGGTTGTGCAGAGGCTGATAGGCCGGTAGTGTTGAGGAGAGGAGGCATCGGGGCGTTTAGGCACCAGGGTAATTAGAGTCCAGTTCTAATAAGAGGGGATGGTTTTGGACTGAAAAATAAGCTGGATGGCCTACGCGACATCCTGGCCTACAATACCCCAATAGTGGCAAAAGAAGAAAGGAGGATATCCATCGGGCTCAGGGGCCTTATCGACGCTAAGATGCCATAAGGCTATACGAATGTCTTCCGCAATAATAGGTCTAGTCAGAAGATCATTCTCGGCAGCAGAGACCTTATGGGATGGTGAAACATGGAGAACACTGGGAAGCCGTCACCAGAATGCTCAGACCATCTAGACTAAAAGAAGTAGAACAGCTGATCCTTGATCATGTGGACATCCTCTTGAAAATGGCCATCCTCATCAACTGACCGCCTAATACGGTTCACAGCATGGTTTTTAATGTGGCATGGTAAAACAATCGAGTGCTGCTGTCCCCTTCCTTAATCCACTGAATACGGGATCTCTGCCTCCAATAAGTCTCCTGCTGCAATAAGAGAGAGTGATGAAGAGCCAAGCTGGACCTGAGAATCGATAGATCAGAATCCGGAAGGAAACCCTCCTGATCCTCTTTGGTCTGCAGAGAAGAGATAATAGACTCTATCTACTCAACTTGCCTGACAATGTCCCCCACCTCCCTTCTATTCGATCTAGAGAGTCTCCGTTTGGCAAGGATGAGATGCCTGGATAATCTGTAGGTGGCGCTCCCTCTAACAGGTAATCGCCAAACCTGAGAAATGATGGTCCTGGCTGAAGAATAGAAAGTCCAGAACTTCTCAAATCTGAACTGCCTACTCTGCTGAAGAGATACATAAGTAGAAATAAGAATAGGACAGTGATCAGAGCCAATTATGGATAGATGAGTGACCAAGGCAGAAGGGAAAATCTGGACCCAATTAGAAGTGGCCAAGGCCCTAACCAATCTTTTCCAGACCCTAGTAGTACCCTAGCGATTATTACACCAAGTGAATTGGGATCCTGAGAACCCCAAATCCAAAAGGCCAGCTGAAGATATAAAGTTCCTAAATTTCGCTCTATCCGGGGATCCAACATACTGCATGCCTCCTTTCTTCTCATTAGCCCCCACAATGCAGTTGAAGTCTCCTGCAATGAGGGAGGGGAGGCCTTGGTCAAAAAGAGACCGAGTCTCAGCCCAAAGCACACGACAAACTCTAAAGTCAATACTGGCATAGACTCCCGATATGAGCCAAGGACCAGAAGTACCGTCAAATATGACTAGAGCAACTTGCTGACCACAGCAGTGAAAAGCATCAACTCTAATATTGTCCGTTCGCCATAGCACCAAAATGCCACCAGAGAGACCAGTAGAGTCAACAGCATAGGAAGCCCAAGATCTGGAAACCTGACGCCGAAAGCGAGCAAAACTATCCCCCGATAGACGAGTTTTCATAAGGACAGCAATGTCAAATCCATGAAGCTGCAAGAGTCTTCTAAAGGAGGAGTGAAATGAAGGTTTCTGAGCTCCTCGCACATTCCATACCAGAATCTTCATTCAGATGCATGAGTGGGGGGGGGGGGGGGCACTCCTATCCCCAGTCAAACCCTCTTCATAATGATTACCAGCTTGTGGAGGAGCCACTGTCGACCCCTTCCCCCTGCATTCCTCGGACTGGGAAGAATCCATGGCCTTAGCCTCCTCCTCCCACTGAATAGCCTTCTTTAGCTGAAGGACCGCAGCTTCATGACTGGGCCCCACCAACTGAGTCAAGTGAGTGAGCCCAGTGTCAGTCCATTGGCCCGACCTGACGTTCTGACAGGACTTCTTCATCCCCGACCCATTTAGGGCAATAGACCCCCGAGATGGGTCTAAGGAAGCCGAAAAAAACAAAGGAATCTTGCGAGCTATCCTTTTCCACTAGGGGGGCTTTTCCTTTAGCTTTGGAGGCTTTAGAACCAACTCTCTACACCATTATCTCGACAGGCCAAGCCCGCTTGAGCGGCCCAGGATGGACGTCCTCCTAGGACTTCGATCGCCCTGACCACTTATCAGACCCCAAGCAAGCGAAAGGGTTATGATTACTAATTTGAACATCATTAGGCTTCACAGCTTCAGAGCCAAGCGATCAGAAACTGAATGCTGTGCCTCATTACAGTGCCTACCGGCACGTATCCTTCCTCCTGGCATGTCACAGCCTTCTTCTGAGCCAACGTCTTCCAAGAATCTCCACGCTGCAATACTAGCTCCAGAGGGGAAGAAGGACCCACCATACCCCTACCTGACAATTGTCGAGCCAGCTTCTTGGGGGCCTGCCACCCGTCGGGCGAAACAGGGGAAGCGAGGGGATCCACCGAAACCACAGCCAAAGGCTGAATCTGGGGGGTCTTCTGTCGCCTAATTGAAGCCATCCAAGGCCCAAAGCCAGGACCGGAAGAGGGAGAGGAGGTGTCCGACACAGGTTTGCATGAATCGGCAAGGTGCAAGGATCCGCAGGCAAATTGTTGCCAGAAAGGATTTCTGTTCCCTCGAATGTGTGCTCCCAGCCGAAGAGGCTTACTCAAATCTATGCGGACACAGGCCCGAGCGTAACCCCCCCGCTTCCTCTGCTTCGTAGCTTTGTCCGCGAAGAGGAACTGCCCTGTTACAGCTAGGATCGAAGACAATATCTCATCGGACCATAAATCAAGCAGAAGCTGGGGCAAACGGATCCAAAGCAGAGCATGGAGAAGGGAGTTGTCCGCAGGGATGAACTCCGGTTGCCACTCAGCGACGGCAATCGGTTGTCCATTGATAACCCAGGGTCTTCCCATAGCCAACTCCTTAGCTCGGGAATCAAGAACCGAATCAGGTAATGCCGGTGAGCCAGAGCAAGAGCTTCAATGTCACCGAAAATACCTGCACGATGAAACTCCCGGATAATCACCTCCGGTGACACCCATCAAGCAAGACTGCGAGCAATAATAGCTAGATTGCCCCATCTGCAGGCTTCATCCTCCAAAGGCTGGACCGGGACTTGGACTATGTCTGGAAATAGACGCTCCAACTCCACCACGACAGTCGGAGAAGGAGACGGTGCAACCCATTCAAACCCTCCACCAAAGGGCCGACGTCATGCTGATCCAGCAGTCCTTGCTTCATCGGAGACAGGAGGAGGATCCGGGACAAAGGAGCTAGCTATCTTCCAGAAAAGATTGATCAACTCCGGCGTAACAGGGCACTAGAATTGGGAGAGAAGAAGTCCGAAGCATTAATCTTAAAGCAATCGATTTTACCGTTCAAATGAAGAAAGTCCATGCTTAGCAACGCCAAAGCACTGTAGTTTTACTGTAGCAGAAAATCGCTGAGGAAATCGCCCGACAGCACCATGCGCTCGACAAAAATCTCCCTTCAATTTGAACCGAGGAATTCGGCATTGAGTGTTTGGAAGGTATGTTCTCAGAAAAGTGTTAACTGTCAGGTTGATTGATGAGAAAATGAGGATGAAAATTTTATTTATTTATTTAAAAAAGAATTATAAAAAAATGATCATAACTAGTAACGTACTTGGATAAAACTACGTGCATACCGTACTACTGACATATTATATTAGTAACTTTTATAATACCGCAACATGGTCGCATTGTGTAACATAAATCAGTGATATAACAGTTAATTATTATAATACTTACATGATGTTATAATGTTATAACTTATAATCATCTAGTATTATAACACCATAGTATATAATGATACAACATTACTATATTATAGTAATATAATACTAATATATTACTATATTTTTATTCTCTAATGAAAAATATGATCACCACTGCATAACGCAACAATAATGCCTAAGTTGCATTATTATATTAGACTCGATAGTTTTTTTTCCCTTAACATATTATATCATGTTTTCGTGGAAGACGCATTGAAGGTTTTTTTTTTTTTTTTTTGGTACAGACGGATGATTACACCAGTTTAGGATAAGTTAAACCCGATATATCTGAATACAATATTTGGATCAGAATAATAGGATAAGGATCGCCCGGCTTTCAGCTCCAAAAGCCAGAGTGATAGGCCACTCTGACGGCAATCCAATCCGCAGCTGAGTTAGCTTCCCTGTAGATGTGTCGAATATGGGCACTGTCAGCGCTCTGAAAAAGAGATCGGATGTCACTGATCAAAGGAATGGTCGGCAGATGGTTGCTAAACTCCTGATGGATCCAACTGATAACTGTAGCAGAATCTTCCTCAATAATAAGCCTTTGGATACCTAGGCTCCGAAAGGCATAAGAAATACCGGCCCACACCGCATACAATTCAGCAAGGGGAACGGAAGAGTCAAGAAGCTCGAATCCTCGAGCCGCAAGCATCGTGCCATCCGACCCCCAAATCACAAAAGCCGATCCCGCACATCTACCTCGAACACTCCCATCAAAGTTAATTTTGATAAACCCTAGAGGTGGAGGCTCCCAAGAAATAAATATCGTATGCCGGTGCGCTGCCGAAGCAGCAGGGGAGACCCAGTGGCCAAGGCTAACAAAATTAAGAGTGCTCTGATGAAAGGTATACTCAGCGGATAAGGAGACAGCAGTCCTGACAACTCGGTGGGAGGAAGCTATCTCGTCAGTGAACACAATCTGATTCCGGGATAACCAGATCTGGTAAGCAGTATAAGCCCACCTCGGAACCAGCTGATTGTAGCCTCTCCGCAAAGCCTGCCTGATCAGGCACAGAAAAGAGATACGCTGGGAATCAAAATCATGCACCCAAGGGCACTCGCCTGAACTCTGCCAAATCTGTCTCGCTCTAATACATAGAAGATAGCATGATCCACTGTCTCCTCCTCAAGACCACACAACGGGCACGTAGGCATAATGCTCATACCTCTCCTTGAAAGCAGGGAACAGGTAGGAAGAACACTCCAAGTAAGCTTCTATATGAAGAGACGCACTCTAGGGTGAATGGGAAGGTGCCAGATCCATGCCAAATCCTTAGCTTGCTGGGGCAGAGGCCTATGGATATTCAGGAGGTCCCTAATAGAAGCCCGAGACATACAAGATCTCCTCCAAACCCTAATGTCGGCTATGGGGACTGGAATGAGAGGAATAGAAGTAATGCGTTGATAGAGCTCACCCCTGAAGAAGCTAGATACCGACGAAGAAACCCAAGAAGAATGATCCTGGGAAATTAAATCACAGACTCTCATTCCATTAGGGATATCAGTGCAAACAAAGGTTGGCCAACGAGACAGGGGAAGGTCTGCAATCCAAGCATCCTGAACAACATCCACAGAGGTTACGTCACCAATCATCCAAGAGATGCAGTCCAGAATAGTCGGAGCATGCCGACAGACCTCTTTCCAGAAGAAGGAGTGCCCACGAGAGGCCTGAGGGGGAATGGAACGATTCCAATCTCCATATTTGGCACGCATGAAGGAGCTCCACAAACAATGCGGATCAAGCAAGAACCGCGAGGCATGCCTAGCAATCAAAGCCTCTCTCCTAGCAGTGAGAGATTAGATTCCAAGCCCGCCCTTAGCAATCGGCATACATATAATATTCCAGGCAAGAAGATGAACACCATGGCCATCCTGCGATGAGGCCCAGAGGAAGTCCCAAAAATATCTCTCTATCTTTCTCAAACATGTCAGCGGGATGGCGGCATTGAATGACAGATAGAGAGGAAGAGAAGACAACACTGAGCGTAAAATAGTGATCCGAGCAACCATAGAGAGCCCAGTGACCTGCTATCCATCCAGACGAACGCGGACCCTCCTTTCCAGGACACTGAAATCGAAGTTTTGAGGCCTTCTTCCCGTGATAGGAATCCCAAGGTAGGACAGCCAATCAGCCTGAGTAGGAATACCCATGATATGCAAGATAGATCCCCTGACAGTAGGAGATGTCTTCGGGCTAAAATAGATCAAAGATTTATTTAGATTAACTTTCTGACCAGAAGCCCGACAATAATCCTGCAGAATAGTTGCAAAAATGGAAGCATTACGAATAGAAGCCTTTCCCAGGAGAATGCAGTCATCTGCAAATAGTAGGTGGGAAAGAGTGGGCCCAAGGGGACCTGCAGTGTAAGGAACAAGAGACGAATCCAGCTGAGCCTGAGATAGTGCCCGAGACAGAGCATCAATAGAGAGGATAAAAAGGAAAGGGAAAAGTGGACATCTTTGCCTCAGGCCGACCTCAGAGTGGAAGTAATCAGTCTGGCCTCCATTAATTAGGAGAGAGAAAGATGGCCGGTGAACACATGCCATAATCCAGGCAACAAAAAGGTCGTCAAAGCCAAACTCCTGAAGAGTATAGCACAGAAAATCCCAGCTCAATCTATCATAAGCTCTCTCCATGTCAAGCTTGACTGCCATGAGACTCTGACGACTGGAAGCACGCTGAAGGTCATGCATAAACTCCTGGGCTAATAGAGTGTTATCAGTAATACTACGCCCCTTAAGAAAAGCATCCTGCTCTAGAGAAATGAGACAAAGGATCACCGGGAACAATCGAGAAACCAAAAGGCGAGCACATACCTTATATAAGGTAGTACGGAGACTGATAGGCCGATAGTGCTGAGGAGAGGAGGCATCAGGGTGTTTAGGCACCAGGATAATAAGGGTCTGATTCCAATCAGAGGGAATAGTGTGAGACTGAAAGACCAGCTGGATAGCCTGCACCATATCCTGACCCACAATATCCCAATAGTGGCAAAAGAATAACGAAGGGAAAGCATCAAGCCCAAGGGCCTTGTCAACTCCAAGATCCCATAAAGCTCGCTAAATGTCCTCCGTCGTGATCAATCTGATAAGAAGGACATTCTCAGCAATGGAGACTCTATAAGGGGGCTGAACAGGGAAAACTGGGAATCCCACACCAGAGTGCTCAGTCTATCTGGACTGAAAGAATTGAAAAAGCTGATCCCTGATCATCTGGACATCCTCCTGAATATCACCCTCCTCATCAACTAAATGCCTGATACGATTCATCGCACGACGCTTCAAAGTGGCCTGATGGAAGAATCTAGTGTTGCGATCCCCCTCCTTAATCCACTGGATTCTAGACCTTTGCCTCCAAAAAGTCTCTTGCTGCAGCATAAGAGAGTGGTGCAAAGCCAGACTGGACCTGAGAGTCAATAGATCAGAATCCATGAGGAACCCCTCCTGGTCCTCTTTCGACTGCAGGGTGGAGATAATAGACCCAACCTGCTCAACTTGCCTAACAATATCCCCCACCTCTCTTCTATTCCATCTAGAGAGTCTATGTCTGGCAAGAATCAGCCACCGAGATAATCTATAGGTAGCACTCCCTCTAACAGGTAAACGCCAAACCTGAGAGATGATGGTTATGGTAGAAGAATAAAAAGTTCAGAACTTCTCGAATCTAAACTGCCTACTCTGCTGAAGAGAATGATAGTAGAAATAAGAATGGGGCAGTGATCGAAGCCAATTCTGGGCAGATGAGTGACAGTAACAGAAGGGAAAAGCTGGAGCCAAGAAGAAGTCGCCATGGCCCTGTCCAGTCTTTCCCACACTCTAGCGGCACCCTGACAATTATTGCACCAAGTGTATTGGGGTCTGACGAACCCCAAATCCAAGAGCTCAGCAGAAGAAATGAAGGATCTAAACTCAGCAACATCTAGGGATCCTACAAACTGCCTTCCCCCTCTTTTCTCCTCAGCCCCGACAATGCAATTGAAGTCACCAGCAATGAGGGAGGGAAAACCCTGACCAAGAAGAGAGAGAATCTTAGCCCAAAGGACACGGCGCATCCTGAAGTCAGTGCTAGCATAGATGCCCGATAGGAACCAAGGAGCAGAGGACTCCTCAAAAATAACCAGAGCTACTTGCTGACCATAGCCGTGGAAAGTGTCGACTCTGATGTTATCATGTCTCCAAAGCACTAGAATACCACCAGAGAACCAACCGACTCAACAGCGTAAGAAGCCCACGATCTGGAAACTGTCTCCGGAGGCAAGCCAGACTATCCCCAGACAGATGGGTCTCCAACAGGACATAGATGTCAAAAGCATGAAGCTGCAACAACCTCCCAAACGAGGATCGAAACGAAGGTTTCAGAGAACCTCGCACGTTCCAGGTAAGAATCTTCATTCAGAAGCTTGTGTGGGGGGGACTCCATCCATGTCCCCAGGCAACTCCAAAGCTGTCGAATCACTGGTAGAATGGGGGCCCCCAAGCCCCATATCACTGCAACCCCCTGTCCCCTGACTCTCAGATTGTGACACGTCCATGACCACAACTGAATCCTCCATCTGAATGGCCTTCTTGAGAAGGGAGACCGCAGAGTCATGGATCAGCCCTCCTACCTGAGTTGGCAAGGAGGGCCCTAAGTTGCTCCCCAGAGCAGGCCCATCCTTATAGCGGGACTTCTTCGATCCCGGCCCAAATAGGCCACCTGACCCTTTAAGGGAATCTGAAGATGCTAAAAAAGTGAAATGAGCTTGCGCCCTCCCTTTTCCCCCAAGGGAGGCTTTCCCTTTTGCTTTAGAGGTCTTAGATACCACTCTCTACGATAGTGGCTCAACAGGCTGGGCCCTCTTAGACAGACCAGTCTAAACATCCACACTGGCCATCAGGCACCCTGACTCATTGTTGGCATGTTGAGCTGAATCCAAGCAAGCAAATGGGTTAGCATTAGCCTTCTGAAGCTCCATTCCAGTGCCAACCGTCACACTCAAAGGATACCGGCATGTTGGAACCATCGGCACTGGAGGAGACTGCAACGTCTCAATTCCCTGGCATGGCAACTCCACAGAGGGAGGGCAGGCTCGAGGACCCGCGGACCCCCGACTAGCCTGCCTTCGAGCCACCTTCCTCGGAGCAATTCATCCGTCCGGAGAAGCGGAGGAGGAGGGATCCGACTTGCCGTCAAGAGGCTGCTTCCTGGGCACCGACTACTGATCCTGAGGAGGCTTACGATGCCGGAGTGCAGCCATCCAAGGCCCAAATCTGGATCCAGGAGAGGGGGATGAGGAAGACGATGAAGCCGGCACCACCCCATAGCCATCGTCAAGATGCAGGGCACCGCACGAACCACAGATTCCGTCCAAATTCTCATACGAGAACTGTTGCCAAAACGATGCACTGTTTCCACGAATCCTCGCTCCCGGCCTCAGGGGCTTGCTCAAGTCTATGCAGACACAAGCTCGAGCGAAGCCCCCCCGATTCCTCTCCCTGATTGAAGCATCAAAGAACATGTACTGCCCAGCAACCGAGAGAATCGAAGACAACACCTCATCAGACCAATATTCGATTTGGAGTTGGGGCATACGAATCCAGAGCAGAGCATGGAGGATGGAGCTAGCCGCCGGGACAAAGTCCGGTTGCCACTGTGCCACAGCGAGCGGTTGACCATTGGCTACCCAGGATCTACCGAGAGCAAGCTCCAAGGCATGGGAGTTGGAGAATCGGAACAAGTAGTGCCGGTGAACCAGTGTTACAGTTTCGATTTTGCCTGGTATCCCCACATGCTGAAATTCCCAGATAATCACCTCCAATGGAATCCAACGAAAGAGACTTCAAGCAATGATTGAATGATTCTGCCATCTAGCTGTTCCTCCTCCAACGATTGAACAGGAACATGGACAATGTCGGGGTACAAGCGTTCCAATTCGGCTACAACGATCGGAGAGGACGACGGAGCAACCCACTCATACCTCCCCTCAAGGGCACGACGCCAAGGCATTCCGGCTCACTTGGGCCCATCGGACACAGCCGGAGACGAAGAGATTGGGTTGTTCATGAAGCCGAGAGGAAGGATCGAATAAGGTGGCACAGAATGCCGAAGATTGGGGAAGAAGCACTTCCGAGCACGAATCAAAAAGCAGACACCAAAGCTAACCCTTACTCCTTTCCACCATCCGCAGCGAAGAGGAGACAGCCGTAGCCAACAATCGGAGAGGGCAGATCGCCAAGATCAAGAAAGCTCACCGGAGAACAAGCTCACAGTCAGCCGCAATACTAGTCTCAAAGCAGGCCAAAGAGAACCAAAGCTTGCTTTAAGAATCGGACGCGTCAAAATTAATGTAATGAATACTGTAGCTGACTTTTCGCCAGAGCCACTTAAGTTTGGAACGGTAAAATTACCAAGTCCTAAATGCATATTAGCGGATGGAAGTTTATTCTAGCATAAATTGCCAGAGAATTGAGAATTTAGAAAGGGAGCGTGTCGGTTTAGACGGAAAAATTAGCCAAGTACCAAAAGCCTCACGTACGAAGGAAAATAAATTTGCTAAAGGCCGCATGACATTTGGTCAAGCACATGCAAATAGCGTATAATGAAATTAAAAAAAAACGCGGAGAACATATATAATTATAAAAATCATATATATAAATATATATATAAAGATAGCAAAATAGTATGATCCTCTAACCATGTAATATTATAAATTAATTAATAGATAAATACTGCTGTAATCTATATTTTGTTATTTTATTAAATGCGTGATGCGCATTAGACTTCAATGGTCAGAACAAAAGACTGACCGTCACCGACCTACCTCCCTCCTGGACTTTGACCTCAATCTAGGGGCAGCACACCTGCAGATGCTGACATTGCCAAGATTGGAAAGTATTTTTTTTTTTTTGCTTGTTATCACAAAAAAAAGTAAAAAAAGGTCAGAACATAAAAGAGCTGAATATCCAAAACAGTGGAAACTACAAGGTCGTTACTGATTAAAGGCAGTTAATACAAGAAATGAGTCGAAAATAATAACGGTTGCTGAGCAAAATAAAGGACTGCAGGAACTGATTGCAAAAACACAACAACGGTGGGAGTTATAATATGGCGTGCAGCATCGTAGTATTCATATATTACAAAACTAGACCTTGCGATTCTACGAACTGTCCCCTCCTCGCTGGTAATGCAAGGCTTAAGACATTGACAGCACGCCCGGAGGATGCGTTTCACATATTAACGTAAACCTGCAGAAATTTAAAACCAATCAAGCAAGATGGTACTGAAATTATCATACATGAATGAATGCAGGTGTGTCCATAAAATGTTCGTTTTCTTCTGGTTTCTGTACATCTGATCGCAATCATTCATCTAAATATTTCAGTGCAAGCATGAGCACAATGTTCTCCAACATTGATCCATAAACAGAAATCAACCATACAAAGACGAGATCATAGGAGGGGTTTTAGAATTAAAATTAGTTAAGTCAGCCAGACTTACCCCACAGCTAATTGGCACTCCTCTCCTTGGCAGAGGATCCTGGATTCAACCTTGGATGACGGAATACCCACCATTCTTTGCACGAAAAAGAAGTTGAAGAAGGTAGCAAGTCATTGAATGAGGGATCAAACTAATGACCAAATTGTATATTTCCATATACCGCTCTTTACTATCCGAATTCTTCAGAAATCGTTCGAGCATAATGTTGGTCTTTACTATCCGAATTCTTCAGAAATCGTTCGAGCATAAAGTTGATTGCTAGCTCCAATCATGTATAATCTACCCATAGTTCAGGACAAACATAACCAACCTTTGCATGGCCAGTGCTCACACAACAAACAAACCAATACTTACATTGAATATAAGCTTCTTGATTGTGGATAAATAAATATTCTACAATCAAGAATGGTCATCTTTTGAATGTTTAACGCTCCCAGAGAAACTGTGCCATATTCTCCATATTCTCCTATGTCATCTCAATTATACTATTGCTTCTTGCTTCACTTTCAGCTGTTGGCCATAAAAACTAGTATGTATCATGCAAAATGATTCAACACATACAAATTCCTGGTACTGATTAGAGTTTTGAACTCACCCTGATAGCTATAAAATCCAGGTTATTTCACTAATCATAGAGCATAGTTCCCAAAGCACTCATAAAACATAAACTATCTGTTAGGACTAAATAAATTTTAGCTTGCGCTGCATTCATGAACATTATGATTGCACATAATTTTCCAAAAGAAGCAGCTGCTAGGCTGATCTAGGACATGGCGGATAGACTAGATACAAGAATGCTTGAGAAATCTTAACAGTAGCATCTACAGATGATACGGTAAGGAATTCGTCTACAAGTTTTGAGGTTCAAGGCAAAGGCTGGAGATGGCCTTCGTGACAAGGGAGTTCATATGCATGGTTCCAAGGACAAAGGCAATGGGAAGAAGGGAGTTGACGATACAGTTCAACTCATCTAAGCCTTTTCCTAACTACATGGGTCAACTACATGAATCTGCTTCCTCCACTCCGCTCTATTCAGGACTAAGTCGACACTCAAATTATAAATAGTTATATCTCTCTTAATTATTTCTATCCATGTTAGTTTAGCTCTACCTTTATCTTTATCATTACCATGGACCATTAAAAAGATCGCTCTTTCTAACTGGAGCATCTAAAAGTCTTCGTTGTATATCTCCAAACTACCGTAATAGGTTTCCTTTTATTTTATTTTCAATTAGGATTATTAATATCATTTCTCAAATATGTTTATTTCTAATTCTATCTTTTAAAGTTTTATCATGTATCAATGTTAACATGCACATTTCTGTTACACTTAATTTATTCGCATATTGTTTCAATATTGCCCAACACTTTGTTCCATGTACAATGAAGATAATAATTATTCTTAGAGGACTTGGGGCTTGGATACAATTTAATTCCCAACTAGTATTCACAAAAACAATCAAATGAGATGGGACAAATCATTTGTTCACATGACAAGGACAAATTTTGCCTACATATTTATATTTTTACACCTAATCAACTGATTATAGTAATGAGCATCATAAATTCATTTAAAACACTGAAAGAAGTTTAACTGATTTAAGATGCTAACCTCAAATTTAAATTCTATAAATACTCAGTTTTATGCATGCGTGAAATATGCTATGCCTCATAAGAACCAGCCTCAAAAAATATGATGATGAGATGTTTCATGTAGGTAACAGTACTGATATACACCACATTTTGACGAGTCAAATCAAAAGATCTATTTAAGAGTGAAAGAAACATGTCCACATGATAATTGATTCCATTCTGTTGTAGTCCTGAGATAAGGCTTGTAAGTATAAGATGAATGATTGTGTATGGAACCATGATGAAGAATTCTCATGCCTAGTAGAATAGAACATTTCACATTTCAGCAAGCAGCCAAGCGTAATAGAATATTTGATGCAAGATAACAAAGAATGACCATACTCACATTTGCATGCACAGGTAACATGCTGGTTTTGTCTTCCTTCAATTTGAGATGATTAACAGGGCTCAATTGCCTGCTTTCCCATCTTCTGCACATCCTCAGGTGAAAGGATCTTGATATACCACACGTTATTCACAAATGACCTGTGTTAAGGATTAGATAAATTTGTCGTATCAGATAATGTGCTAAAAATTCTACAGCTGCACAACTATATAAATTGCTAGAAGCCATGTTCAGTATATAAACATTGAAGTATTAAATCCTGAAGCTATTAAACATACAAAAATCCACAGTATTACAGGAGCTCAAGACCATTCATTTCAAGGCAGTTCTTAGCTAAAAAGAAAAAGCTTGAGAATATTCAAGATTACCATAACCAGATCATCTCAGAACACAGATTGCTAGGTTGAAAACCTAACAACATAACAGTTCAATCATCATATTGAAACTTTACTTACCCCTTAACTGTTCTGTTTTAGTCACTAATAGAATAATTTAATATAAGAATTATACTAGAAAACTCACACCAATACCTCTTCCTAATATTTATGTTCACTTAGAAATTCCTTCAAGGTTGTGAGCTTAAACCTCAGTGATTTGTATATATGAGAATAAAATTCTTGATACTGGACAATTGATACTTTATGCATTAATATCTTTATAATTACTCTTATTAATTGCTACTGCCGCTATTTTTTCATTCAATTATAATTCATATTAGAGTTGACACCTTGAGTAGCAGAATCAGTTGCTTTAGATTGTCAACTAACAAATATGCTGTGGTGTAAAATATCCTCACACTTCTGCTACAATTTTTGTTAAGCTGACTCTCTGATTAAAAAGAAAACTCTACGCATGTGTCAATTCAAAAGGGGGGGGTTCTCCTGGATAACCACAATAAAAAAGGCATCCCAATGCACGAAACTCCTGCCATTATGAGGTCTGGAAAGGATCAGACCCAAAACAAAACCTTGCCAAATTTCCAAAGGATGACCTTTTAAAAAAGACTATAACAAAATCTTTAAGAAAATAATATAAGAAAATAATCATTCTTTATGGCATGTTGCACAAAGTATCCCACTAGAGTGCTTGGTCATATTGAGATGGACTACAGTTTCCTAGTTCAGACTCTGCCAAATGAGGCTTCGTATCACTCAAACACCCTTGTTTTCTCTGAACTAATCACAATACCGGACTCCATTTGGGGAGTCTTTCTAAGTTGAGTGGTGCGGGCACTAGAATCAGGCAGAGGATTTTTAACCCTCTATGGATATCTGATTAGTTTTGATTCAAGTCTTGAGTTAAAAAATTAGGTATAGTTTATTTTAATTTGAGTTCCATCAAGTTCGGTTTATTTTAATTTGAATCCTATCCAGTTCAATTTATTTTAATGTGAGTTAAGTTTATATAGCTTACAAGAGGAGACACCAGTATGACAGAAGAAGAAGACAAGGCCTACACATAGAAACAGTGAAGGGATGCCCAAATGCTTGCCGCCCAGATTTAAATTTTCAGCCTTGAATTGCAGCAGTGAAAGATGCCCATATTGCCACCCAGTTCTTTTAAAAATTTCAAGCCTTAATTCAGCCCAAAGAAGCAAGTAAAGGACGCCCGATATGGCCATCCCAAATTACTGAATTTTGAATTTTCTTCCATATATTCAAATTCAAAGGGCGTCACTTAATCCATATTTTAGGAGGGAAGTGGGGCCAATTTTGGAATTATTTTGAATTTTCTTTCATGAAAAAGGGCGCCTCTTTTTATTTTCATATTTGTATTTACTTGAGCCCCAAGTCTCTTATCCTATAAAAGAGACCCTTTTGTATGAAAAAAAAGTATCGAACTTTTCAATCAATCAGTTATTTTGAGTCGTATTTTCCTTGATGTTCTTGTGTTCTTGCTCCTATACATGCCTGCATCAAGCCGCCCAACCTTAAACCCTAGCCGCCTTCTTGCCATCTACCAGTGGACGCCCCAAACCCTAGCCGCCCCTTGCACCCCTCCAAGCAGCTGCCCAAGAGCCCTAGCCGTCGTCTTGCCCCGTCTAGGGGATGCCCTAGGACCCTCAGCCGCCCTTACCTCCTCATCCACTTCTTCATCTCTTTACCTTTATTCTGATTTTCTCTTTTCTTATTAGCTCTTATATGATGATCTTGCAGATCCCTCAGTAGCCATGAATCCAGGATTCAAGGTGATCGTCATCCAGGTCAGCGGATACTTGACTGCAGATTCGTGGGCTCGAGGCTTGGTCATCTAGAATGCATCCGCCAGGCAGAGCAACCCCTTCAGCACTTTGATCTTCCACTCGTGCCAGATACACCCCCTCTAATCTACTAGTAACTTTATTTAAGGAGAGCAAGCCCTATCGAGGCTTCTTAGCCTCGGCGGTCTTTCTTCTTTACTTTTCTATGAAACTGTTTCGCGTGCGAAGTTACTGTAAGTTTTCCTGAATCCCTCTTAGGCTATTATTTCGGAAGACTAATCATCTGCAATCATTAATCATATAAAATTTACTTGCATGCGAATCGGTCCTGCATCAATTTGGTATCAGAGCATGGGCTTAATTTTTAATTCACATTATTATCAATATATCATATGTTAGTTGAATTATTTCTACCTGCATACACATCAGAAAATTATGAAATTTATTTCTCTGGATTCGTTATAATTTAAAGTATTTTTTGTTATTTTTTGAAAATTTAATTCGATCTGTGAACTAATTGCATGCCTGATTACTCACAGAAAACATAAAAATTCTTGAAATTTTGTTAATTAAATTATTTCTGCCTGCATACACATCAAAAAATTACTAAATTTGTTTCTTTGGATTCAATATAATTGAAGGTATTTTTTATTGATTTTTGAGGATTTAATTTGATCTGTAAAAAACAATTCTAAGATTTATTAGTATTTATAGATTTCTGGATTAGAATTTGTGTTTTGCATGTCATTCATCTGCATTAAATTACTCTTAAGAGCTCTCATTGATGTCAGATAAGGAAGGGATTGAGACCCCTTCCTTGGCCCAAAACAACTATCCGTGCATTCCGATCCCAAGCCTTTAATCTAAAACTGAGTAGCAACTTAATTGACATTTGCCCTAAAGGGTTAGGGATACTAACAGTCGGTCCAGTGTAGTGGAGGAGACTCGTATAAATCAATCTGGCGTGTGCTCTAAAATTAGTGTCTAGAAGGAAGGTCAAATGTCAAACGACTTAAGCGAGAAGTGTTGAGGTTATTCTAATTAGGCACCTGCAATTTGCAGGACGAGCCTCCCCCCTCCCACCTGTCCCAACTGGCCAATTGAAGAGTTACTATTAGATTGGCTTGCATTAAGCCAAATCCTTTACTCTAGATGACTAGGTCTAGCATACTATAATCCGAGTCAGTCTAAGTCTTATGTGCTTGATTGTGCTTGCATGTGCATTAGATCAGGAGCATCTTTTCGCCCGTCACCACCTCCATTACAGGCTGAACCCATGGCTAATCAAAATATTGAGGATCACTTAAGGATCATCGCTGAACAACTAGCCCGAATGAACCAAGACATCAAGCAATCTGAGGCTAGATTAGGATCCAGGTTCGATCAAGTCGAAACTAGGTTAGGCATCCTAGAAGAAACCCGTGAGGCCCACACTGAGTCTGATCATAAGACCTCACCTCATCCTAGGAGAGCCCAACAGCCTGACCTTTACATAAAGCTAAACCCTAGGGGACCTCCGCATCATGATCCTCACTTTGGGGATGGGCATAGGAGACCACCTCGACCTGATCCAGTGCTAGATGTCCTCCCTAGGAGACCCAATCATGAGGCAGTAGACCAAGAAGAAAGAGCCCTTAGAAGTGTCAGACTTGAAGCACCTACTTTTGATGGCTCTATGGACCCTAAGGACTACTTAGATTGGGAGAAAGAGATGGACCAGTATTTTGACTGGTACGGCATGTCTGAGGAGCGTAAGTTTAGATTTGCCAAGCTCAAGTTAGTACGACAGGCTAGGTTATACTGGGCCACTATAGAGCGAAGGCAAGCACTAGAAGGTAGGGACCCCATAGTCATCTGGTATGCCATGAAGGCTAGACTTCAGTCCAATTATGTCCCCACATCGTATGACCAAAGCCTATTGGACCAGTGGCAGGGATTAATTCAGGGTAGCAAAACTGTGAATGAATAAATTGCTACATTCCAAGAGTATACCATGAGGTGTAACATCGTTCAGTCTGAGGAAGCCACCCTATCTAAGTTTAGGTATGGCCTGAGAGCAGATATACAAAGAGAGCTCTATCTGAAAAGGGTACACGATTTAGAAGAAGCTTACCAAGTTGCTAGGGATTATGAACGTTTTCAGAGAGGGCCACCTTATTGTAGATCAAAAGCTACCAAAAACCCTAGCCCATATCCAGGATCTAGCCAAGCCTATCCTAGTCGTCCCAAACCTACCCAGTACTCAGACCCTCGCCAGACTTACCCGAGTCGACCCAACACTAGCCGATCCAGTACAAGCCGAACCGAGTTGAGTCGATCCTAGAATAGTACCCCTATACCTCAAACAGAGAATAGGGGCAAATATGTAGAGGTCCAGAGAAATCCCAACCCCTAGATCAAATGCTTTAAATGCAACAAACCAGGGCATATGATCAGCCAGTGCCTAGTCAGATCTCTTCATATAGATGAGTTACCTAAGACTAAGTCTGCGACCCTAGTTGAGCCTAAGGGAGAGGTCTATGAGGCTGATACCCATCTGATAGATGAGTACGATGGAGAGGAGGAAACATTTGATTCTGAAGATCTACTAGGAGTGGTTAGATGTATCTTGACCCAGACTCAAACTAAGGACCAGAAAGATTGGCGTAGGACTAACATCCTACAGACTTGTTAAGATAGAGGATAAGGTGCTCAAGATAATAGTTGATAGCGAGAGTTGTATCAATGCCGTTTTTGCCAATATAGTTAAATCATTAGGATTGACCACAGTTCTTCATCCTAGTCCTTTATAAGGTCTCGTGGATAAATTCCACCTCTATCCTAGTCAAGTCTAGATGCCAAATACTAATCAAATTGCAAAATTATGAAAAAAAAATCGAATGCGATGTAATTCCTATGGGTGTTAGTAGTATTATATTAGGTCGACCTTGACTTTACGATCACGATGCCACCTTGTTTGGTCGATCCAACATCTGCTCTTTTAAACATAATGGAAACAAGTATGTAATACATCCAGTTCCACCTAGAAACCCAATAAAAAAAAGAATCTAGTAGCCTTAAGGATAGCAAGCCAAAAGTTAATATGATTAAAGCTAAGGAATTAGAAAAGGACATCATCGAGGGTAACTCTATTTGGATTTTGACCACTAAAGAGATCCATGAATCAATCCAAAAGGAACAACCCACTGAAGTAATTGAGACCCTAGAGGAATTTAAGGATGTCTTCCCTGAAGAGTTGCCTGATCAGTTACCACCCTTAAGAGACATCTAACACGCCATTAACCTGATCACAGGATTCACCCTCCCAAACCTTCCCCATTATAGGATGAACCCCACTGAGCATCAAAAACTACAGAAACAAATGAAAGAATTACTTAGGAAAGAATTCATTAGGGAGAGCTTAAGCCCTTGTGCAGTTCCTGCACTCTTAACCCCTAAGAAGGATGGTATTTGAAGAATGTGCATGGACAGTAGAGCCATCAACAAAATCACTATCAAATATAGGTTCCCTATCCCCATATTAGATGACATGTTAGACATGATGGCGGGTGCCACCATCTTTTCCAAGATAGATTTTAAGAGTGGTTACCATTAGGTTAGAATTAGACCAGGGGATGAGTGAAAGACTGCATTTAAGACTAGAGATGGTATGTTTGAATGGATCGTGATGCCTTTTGGGCTTTCAAACGCACATAGTACATTCATAAGAATCATGACCCAGGTCCTGAAAGAGTACACGAAAAAATTCTTAGTGATCTATTTTGACGATATATTAATTTATAGCAAGACCAAAGAGGACCATCTTAACCATCTCAGATTAATTTGTCAGGCCCTAAAGAGAATAACCTTTATGCAAACCTTAAGAAGTGTGATTTCATAACGCATAGGGTTATCTTTCTAGGTTTTGTGGTAACCCCAGAAGGTGATCCTAAAAAGGTTAGATCGATCGTAGAGTGGCCAGTACCCATGAATGTCCACGATGTCCGCAGCTTCCATTGCCTAGCAACCTTTTACAAGAGATTCATTAGGGGATTTAGCACCATCGTCGCACCCATCACTGATTGTATTAGGAAGGATAATTTTGAGTGGACTAAGTCAGCTAATAAGGCCTTCCTAGAGCTTAAGGATAGGATGACTCATGCATCCGTACTTAGACTTTCAGACTTTTCTAAGGTGTTTGAGATTGCGTGCGACGCGTCGGGAGTAGGCATAGGTGGAGTGTTAAGCCAAGAAAATCATCCTATAGCTTTCTTTAGTGAAAAACTAAATGAAGCAAAACTTAGATATTCCACCTATGATAAGAAATTTTATGCGATAGTACAGGCCCTTAAGTATTGGAGACATTACTTACTGCCGTAGAAGTTTGCTTTATTTTCTGATCATGAGGCACTCCGATTTCTGAACTCCCAAAAAAAGTTCAGTTCTAGGCATGGCAAATGGGTTGAATACATTCAGGCATACACTTTTGTCCTGAAACACCGTGCCGGAGTAGAAAATAAGGTAGTAGATACCCTAAGCCGTAAGTCTTTGTTGTTAAGTATTGTTAGCACCGAAGTTATAGGATTCAACCGGATAAAAGATGTGTATGAGACCTGCATTGACTTTGGTGAAATTCATAAGACCCTTCGGCTAGGAGCACCCAATACTAGTAGAGATTATACCATCCAGGATGGTTACCTTTTTAGGAGCAATAGACTTTGCATCCCTAGGACGTCACTTAGAGAGTTTCTAGTCTAAGAAACGCATGCTGGAGGATTAGCTGGTCATTTTAGAAGAGATAAAACTATCCTAGCGATAGAGGACCAATTTTACTGGCCAGGATTAAAAAGGCGCGTTGCCGTGATAATATAGCCCAATGTCGAACTTGTGCCATTGCAAAACAACAGAAGCAGAACACCGATCTATATACTCCTTTGCCAGTGCCTGATCGTCCTTGGCAAGACCTCAGTATGGACTTCATTCTAGGATTACCTAAGACCCAGAAGAAGCACGATTCCATCTTTGTAGTGGTCGATAGGTTCTCTAAGATGGCACACTTCATCCCTTGTTCGCAAACCTTTGACGCATCTAGGGTAGCCCGATTTTTCTTAGACAGTGTGGTCAAGCTCCATGGCCTATCCAAGACCATTGTTTCTGATAGGGATGTTAGGTTCACTAGCTACTTTTGGAAAATGCTATAGCATCTATTAGGGACCAAACTTGATTTTTCTACAACCTTTTACCCCCAAACGGATGGACAAACTGAAGTGATGAACCGTAGTCTAGAAAACCTTCTTAGGTGTCTTGTAGGCGAACACCTAGGGACGTGGGATCTATTACTACCTCATGCAGAGTTCGCCTATAACAGCTCAATGAACAAGTCTACGGGAAAGAGTCCATTTGAGATAATCCACAGGTACAAGCCTAATCGTCCATTTGATTTAATTCCTTTACCCCTCCACACACGAGTCTCAGAGTCCGCACAAGCATTTGCACAGCATATCAGAGACTTACATAAGGACATTAGCCATAAAATAAATCTAAGTAATGAAACTTATAAAAGACTAGCTAACTCCCGAAGAAGAGCCAAAGAGTTTGATGTAGGAATTCTGTCATGGTTAGGCTTAGGCCTGAACAATTCCTGCCAGGGACCGTTAAGAAACTTCACGCTTGCGAAGCTGGCCCTTTAAAGTGATAGAGAAGGTAGGACCCAATGCCTATGTGCTAGATCTACCCTCGAATTGGGGCATTAGCTCAACCTTCAATACTGCAAACCTAGTAGAGTATAAGAAACCGACAGTGATTCCTAGTGATTACTTTGGACCTAACCCTCCTTTCATGAGCGAACCTACCCTAGAGTGTCCACCACTAATTTTGCCTGAGCGAGGAGAGCGGATCGAGCGTATCCTAGACGATCAAGCCATTATGATCCGGAACCGCGGTTATCAACGCTACCTGGTCCGATGTTAGGGTCGCTCCGAATATGACGATTCATGTATTACTCAAGAGACTTGCAACGCCTCGACCTAAACCTACTAGAGAGATACCAAAGCCAGAACGATCCATACTCGATGAGGTCGAGTTCTTTCCACCCCAGAAGAATCGGTGCGGGCACCAGGATCAGGCAGAGGATTCTTAACCCTCTATGGATACTGATTAATTTGAGTCTTGTCCAGTTCAATTTATTTTTGAATCCTATCTAGTTCAATTTATTTTAATGTGAGTCCTGTAGTAAGTTTATTTAACTTACAAGAGGAGACACCAGTATGGAAGAAGAAGATAAGGCCTATACATAGAAGCAGTGAAGGGACGCCCAAATGCATGCCGCCCAAATTTGAATTTTCAGTCTTGAATTGCAGCAGTGAAGGATGCCCATATTGCCGCCCAGTTCTTTTGGAAATTTCAATCCTAAATTCAGCCCAAAGAAGCAAGTGAAGGACGCCCAATATGGCCACCCCAAATTATTGAATTTTGAATTTTCTTTTATGTATTCAAATTCAAAGGACGCCACTTAATCCATATTTTAGGAAGAAAATAAGTGCTAATTTTGAAATTATTTTAAATTTTCTTTCATGAAAAGGAGCGCTTCTTTTTATTTCCATATTTATATTTACTTGGGCCCCAAGTCTCTTATCCTATAAAAGAGACCCTCTTATATGAAAAAAAAAAAATATCGAACCTTTTAATCAATCAGTTATTTTGAATCATTTTTCTTGGTGTTCTTGTGTTCTTACTCCTCTGCATGCCTGCATCCAAGCCGCCCAACCTTAAATCCTAGCCACCTTTTTACCATCCACCATTGGACGTCCCAAATCCTAGCCACCCCTTGCACCCTTCCAAGCAGCCGCCTAAGAGCCCTAGCCGTCGCCTTGCCCCATTCTGGAGACGCCCAAGGACCCTCGGTCGCCCCCACTTCCTCCTCCACTTCTTCATCTCTTTACCTTTATTCTATTTTTTTTCTTTTCTTATTAGCCCTTGTATGGTGATCTTGCAGATCCCTCAGTAGCTACAAATCCAGGATTCAAGATGACCATCCAGGTCAGCGGATACTTGACCACAGATCCATGGGCTCAAGGCTTGATCATCTAGAATGCATCCGCCAGATAGAGCAACCCCTTCAATACTTTGATCTTCCTTTCATGCCAGGTACACCCCCTCTAATCTACTGGTAACTTTATTGAAGGAGAGCAAGTCCTATCAAAGCTTCTTAGCCTCGACGATCTTTCTTCTTTACTTTTTATGGAACTGTTTCGCGTGCGGAATTACTGTGAGTTTTCCTGAATCCATCTTAGGCTATTACTTTGAAAGACTAATCAACTGCAATCATTAATCATATAAAATTTATTTGCATGCGAGTCGGTCCTGGATCATTAAGACTCCAGTAAAGTAGCCAACCTGTCCTTATTCTAATCCTTCTGGCTATACATGCAAGGAACTCTCTCTTAGGTTCCTTTTTCTGAGTTGGGGTGCAAAATGGTAGCCAACATTCTATTCTCTTTTCTTCTTGCTCCCATTCTCTTTAAATGCTTGAGAAGAAACATCAAAGGAACCAAATAAATAAGTGTGGTCCTCGCATGTGACTAAACCCCTGTTCCCTTCTTCTTTCTATTCTGGGACTCCTTTAAGGGGATATCAATATGGCTGGTCAATCACTGGAGTTATTAGGACAGGATATTTCACAAATAGAAAACTTGCAAACTTCTTCACTTCAGTTATGGCGATCCGCTTGGATAGCCTGTTAATGATGGAACCTCCAAAGTACATCATTGATTGTAGTACCAAAGTGGAGATCTTTCTAGCTGATGATTCTCAAAACAATGTAACTTCCAATAGGTGGTTGCATTATGATGGGGGTGTCCTTTGCTTTTCCAATAATGTTCATCGATTTGATGTACTTCTTTTGACGTGAGTTTGGATACCACTTTACTAAGACCTGCATGGAATCATTTTGGATTTGTCAGCAGCAAACATCAACAAGGACTTCTTTGAAGCTGGAATCCAAGACCGCTTTCTATGAGCATCAACCCTTGTAGTCATGACAATTCATTGGGTTTCAGCCCACAGACCACGAAGGCTCAAAGTAGACACTGTTACTTTCTTGCAACGTTGACCTGGCCTCGGTTGAGAGGATGCTCAAAGACCACCTGTTCCTAATTGATAACATAGACAGTTCTCTTGAGAGTACAGAAGACCTTTACTTAGCTATCTTCTTACCATCTCACCACATTTCTTTGAATTACTAAGCCATTCCAAATGGATTTTCAAATGTCCTTCCAATTCTAATTACCCAATTGCAAATCAAAGCCGCCTCTAAAATTCTTCACTTTACTTAGTTGATTCATATCGTCTTCAATCTGTCTTTTTTTATTCTTTTAAATCTCCAACCTTTTCTTGAATTTCTCCCAGCTTTCATCCATCATCCTTCACAAATTTAATCTAGAAGCCTTACATTTCAACCAGTGATAGTTTCTTGAGTCAAAAAAAAAAAAAAAAAAAAAACTATGTATACTGGCAGTTTCCATTAAGCTTATATGTTTTGACATTTCTAGACAATCAGTTGCTGGACGCTCAATGACAGCAAGAAGGTCCTCTAGAGAAGCTATATGACAATAGTTGCACTGAATTACATAACCTACAATACAACTTTCTTGAAGAAAGAACAACAAATAAAAGGAACAAATCTGTATCTCTTAAGAATAACTGCTATACAAACTTGAATAGCAGATAGATTAGAAGCAAGCAGAAAGAATATTATGAAATTTCAATCAGATTTCTGAAAATGGAAGTTCTAAATACAGCTATAACTGTATTAAGTGTTCTTACTCCCATGGGTCATCTCCAAGGAGAAGCACATCATTCTCCCTGTCGACAAATACAAGCTGCCAGCCTGATCTCACAGGGTCTTCCAATTGACCCTTAATACCAAACATTTGACTCAGCTCCTCACGTAGTTCATCATAGTTTCTGAGCCGGGTGATGTCCAGTGATCTCCCTACCGATCCTGACTTATAAACCTGCATGAGACCAAAATTTTAGTCTGAAAGATTTAGATCACAGTGTCATGGAGGATCTTTCTGGGTCCTCTTACCTTCACAAACATTTTGGTTGTTGGATCTGCCTCTCCTGCATTTTTCAGCACACCAGATGACGCTTCCAGGCTACCATAGATAGAATTTTGAAGACTTGAGGAAGCATATGGTATTGTGGATATAAGACTGTCAATAGAATTTGCATGTAGACTAGGAACCGCATGAGAGAGGAGGGAGGAAGAATCTATATTAACACCAAACAGGGTGTGATTCTGAATGTCTGTAGAACCATTTTCAGTTCCCACAGGACCATCCTTCCCAGGGAATGATGGAAGCATAGTTGTGTTGCCAAAAGTAGTGGGCTGTGACATCGTAAATTTTGGTTCCCATGTTTGCTGATTCTGCTCACTCATTGTTGTCTGACCAAGTCTTGCAAAGTCCAGAATATTTGAGCTTCCTTCTGGGTAAGAAGAGCCTGACATACTCTGAATACAGCTAGATGTCATGCTTGTTGAGAAGTTCATACTTGAATCAGAAAATTCTAGTTTTTCGCACAACTGAGATGGCAGAGGTGACTGCTGTTGTTGCATATGAGTTCCAGGTATCCGGTACAACTCTGGGCAAGTTTGTGCATGTTGAACCTGCTTCTGGTTATCTAGCGATTGCTGCAGTTGCTGGTGTAGAACATTATGTGTCAGGTTCTCTGAAATATCTTGTGACTGAGGACTGCTTATCTGTTGCTGACATTGTCGCTGGATAATTTGCTGCTGCAACGATAGGTTGGTGCTGTAGGACTGTTGAGGTAACCGAAAAGGTTGCTGGAAGTGTAGAAGTTGTTGCTTTAGATAATCACTACCTCTGGTATCTGGCAAAGCTGCAGCAGTGATTGCTTGGTACTGATCATGATCATTTCCCAGCAGCATAGATTCCATTTTTTGTTGAACCCATGGGCCCATACCAGGTGACTGAAAATTTAAAGACTGAAGGCCTTGGTCTCCAGCACCTCCTCTCAACCACATCAAAGCACTGCCCTCATCTTATTTATAATAAGAAAAAGGACAAGATGAGAATCATACTGATTAGATTTGTTTTATTAAAAAGAATTAAAAGTTCTTCATGCTCAATAGATGCATCGCTTTTTAATGTGAACAGAGATGATGTTAAAATTGTACAAGGAAGGACACAAAGGGAACAGTCACAACAACTTTCACTACAAGTGTACTCTGAGATGTACAGAAAATTGCCAGCAACGAAGGGCATGACAAGAGTGTGTGATTTAGATTGCTAGCTATCTAGTGCTCCATAGCAATACCAATACTGCCAATTAACGTTTCATTTGTCATCATTATCTTGATGGAATTCTCACCTAAACTAACATTCCACTGATTTTACATCTTGCTAACCACTTCACGAAACCTTTAACATGTGAAACTCTCTTAACCCCTCAACAAACTATTCAAGCATGATTCAACATGGTGTTGAAGGAGTGTTTGTATTTGCACATTTATGCCATTGTATTCTTACCATTGCAGATTGAGGAAGAAACTATTTTCCTTGTGTCTGGTACTGTAGTAACTCCTACCACCACAGTAACTATATCAGGTATCATATCATCTAAAAAAATGAGCCTATTTTCCCACAAGCGGACCGATGTATAACATCCTTTTTTCAGCTCTCCTATTTAAAATAGTTAGTTGAAACTCATTCTTGCTGTAACATAATTTACAAATTAATTCATGCCACTAATTAAACTACTGATAGTTAAATTAGATAACAAGTGACAAAAGAAACTACTTAATAAATACAAACTGAAGGCCAAATCTATTGAATGAACAGAACAAAGCATCAAAACCAAGATCATATTACCATGAAAAGGAGGTAAACCGGGATACCAAGGACGTTTAAGCCTGAGCGGAAACAAAGATCGATACATGGGAAAGGTTGTTAAAGGCTCAATTTCCCATAATGAAACTCTAAGTGGTCTCTCACCTGCCGTTGATTCATCCCAGCCAACCTGTGGTTATTACAATGGTATATAAATTCAATAATTAAGAAATTGTTAAATATCCGGAACTGGATTAAGCTAAGCAAAAAACACAAAATAAAGTACTGAAAAATATGTGTGTGTGTGTGTGTGTGTGTGTGTGTGTGTGTGTGAGAGAGAGAGAGAGAGAGAGAGAGAGAGAGAGAGTGTGTGTGTGTGTGTTGAACCATTTCAAGGAGTTAAGGATTTTAGAATCAATCACAAGCCATCAAAATTGAAGACGCAAATCGTTGAACATGACTTGAAAACTGTCTAGAAGCCAGAATTCATATATTTTGGCAGTTTCTAACCTATGCATCAAGACATTCAAAAATAATGGTATCAACTACACTAATGTCATCGAAGATACGATAGTTTATGCAAATAAAATCCAATTAACGGATCATTATCTGCACATCTTAAAATATAGGTGGATTTAAATTCACTAAGTTTTCATAATAAGACCCATAATAAAAACATAGTATCATGCTATTAAAACAATGCATTTTAACATTTAATTGCTGATTAGATTGGAAACCACCAAACATATGAATTTTGAATTTGAAGTATTTCTTCGTGGTGTAGATCATGCTCAATGATTAGTTTCTTGAATTTGGATAGTCCATCATTGTTTCTGAATCAAAAACTCCTCTTTCAAGGAGATAAGATAAAGCATGTAGTCCAACTCATACATATAATTAAAGATTTTAAACGTAAATCAGTAAAGGAATTAACTGAATTTGCATAATACATTTAAAGGAAGCAGATTCATGTACATGTAGTTGGAAAAAGGTTTAGTTGAGTTGAGTTGTATTTAAAGGAATATTTGAAGTCGTAGTAGAATCATTTTTTTTCATGCACTCTAAAACATAAAATATTATAAATACATTGAGCAACATTAATGGAAGTGAAAGAACAGTTGGTTAACTTCTAAACATGGGCCAAAGTAACTATGAATAAGATCTTCAAGCTGATTAGATGTGTAACAGGAGCTGCTTTCTCGTCTATCACATTTCCTGTAGATACCTAGTGAAGCTTAGATAACATTAGAGATGGCTGGCTATAAATAGGAAAGCAGGATCAGAGAGGCGCTACAAGCTAACTACAAACAGTTGGGAGAAGGCTTGATAGTTATGGCTATGGTTATACCTATTCAGTTCTAATGGTTACATGAAAGAAGGATAGAACTTAATAATACATGACTTGCCGCATATTTGTTTTCTATAACCGTTTATCTGTGAACAGTTGCTCGATGAAACATGTACAAGCATATTATATATATCACTCAAATCATTATGAGTACAAAGTTATAGACTGTCTCACAGACACATGCATAATTACTGTTTAATATATAGCCTCAAGTATCAGCTACAGCATTTTGTTCACATCGATGCCTAGATTCTTCATCACAGCTAGTATCTTATAATTATCTCAAAGAAATAGTTTATTCAATGTGAAACTCACAAAGAAATGAAGCTCTGATACACTCGGTTACCTTAACTGATCTCCAATGAGAATTTGGCCAACGCACAGGGTCCAAATCACTTATTTCTGTTATCGTTCCCATGTACCTAGATTCAACCTTACATTCACATCAGAACTTCTTTGAAATTGATAAGCAAATTATCAAAAAAAATGCCAAACCCATGAGAAAAAGGTTTACTCATGGACGAATGCACATGACTGCATAGAGATTAATATGTCTTGTACGTTGTAAACAAGACAACTTGTCTGAAACAATTACAGAAAATGCCGCTACCTCTTACCTACGGACGCTCGATTCCTCAGTCTCAAACAGCATACGAAAACGCATCCCAACTGATACACGAGTGTGAAACACAGCCTTAACATATTTTGAAAGTGGAATCACAAACTCAGATGGACTTGCCCTACAAAAAATTCCACAAGCATAACACTATTCACTAGGACAGAAGCATGAGCATGAAAAGAAAAATTCAGACTATTTGCACTACCTTGGGTTATAAAAAATGGTGAACCGACTATTTGTAGCAGCAGCATGAGCTGCTGCAGCAAAAAGTCCGATGTGCATGCTATCGCTTGACAGAACAGACGAGGGCATTACAGTTTGTAATCGACTAGCTCGTCTGATACCCAACAAAAGCTGATTCTTTTCATTCCTGATGCATAAGATATAGGGAAAATTAAATCCGGAGTACTGCACTCTAAGTAGAAAAGATCAAAAGACTAAAGCAAACCATATGAAAAGAACCGAATCTCCAGCAACAAGTCTCTTGGCACTAACAAACACACTCCAGCCTGTAGTCAGAAGATGCCTTTTGGGTTGGCCTGCAGCAATAAAAATGTAGCAATGCACTAATGCACAGCATCAGTTGTTTAAAGAAGATTTTGTTATTATGTTATTTTGTAGCATCAGAATTTTTCAGTTAGTGAATGGATATATGTTATTTTGTTGATTAAAACAGAAAAATATATTTTTTCCTTCATCTTCATTATGCTACAAAATCAACATAGAAAAATAGATAAATGTCACACAACAACATTGTACAAGCAACAAGGCACTACATGATACTGGTTGTGGTTTAAGTGAGTTTTAAGTTTCTTCTGTGTTCTAAATTAAAATTATGATGATGTGCATCCAGCGAAACAGCAGCCTTCTTTAGGCTATGACCAACAATTTGTTGAAAAAAGCTGACAATTTGTTATCAAGATTTCCATAAAATGTTTATGCTATATTCAGTAATAAATATAAGTGCTAATGGCTTGCCACTCATGAGCTGGACCACAGAAAGTAATAGACTGATTAAATGTTTATCCACTGTTATTCTCTTTGAGAATGGAATTCCCAATATAAGTAAATAAAATAATAAAAAAACAGTGGTCAAATGGCCCAAGGGCTCAAACTTTGGCAAAAATTTATCCCGGTCAACAAATTATTAATTAAAAGAATATGATGAAATCAGGTGTAACAAAAAGGAGCAATGCCTCTGTAACATGTTATTTCATGTAATCTACCACCCCTTAAATGTTTTCTACATGCACTTGAACTCTCCTAATTAAAGACAGCAAATATATCTACATGCATACAATCCTGAAGCATCTTTTGCAAACCACTGAAAACACAATTTAGGAACACAAACCATGCCTGTAAAAGGTTTCAGAAATATCATTGTAACTTGAACCTGCATGTATCTCAATTACTATTTGCTCGGTTTGACTTAGAACTTCTCACAGAGAAAAAAAAATCAATATATAATATGATCATGAATCATGATGATGGGTCACTGAAATTGTCAACCTGACAACAAGGTTCAATCTAAGTGATTTTGTTGATCATGCTCTTCTACCATATTTTGGTAAATTTTCAAAATGTGCCTATGTTTGTCCAAGTAAGATATTGGACAGCTCATCCCTAAACTGTCAGTTTGTTGTGCCTCAGTGATCTCTTTGTTAATTTTCTCTCAAAAAATATAGGTCTTGATGGTGCCTAACCATAGGCACCGATAGATAATTGGCATCTTCTATTACAATAATATAGGTGCATGATCAGCCCAACCTTCAACTCTTGTTTCTCTTTTGCTCTTTTACTAATCAAGTAGACTTGAACCACAGTCACTGATGTATGCTTTATGTCCTCAGCATCCTCCTCCTCAGGATCTTCATAATCTTTAAAAAAATAAGCGACTTTCCAAAGGTAGGTGACTATTAACAAGCTAATGTAGTATACAGGAGAACATTTATGATTCATCTTTGGAAAATGATAAGGATAAGACTTCTTTCCAAACTGTGGTATAAGCACTTAAAGCCCATTGGTTTGCGGGTGATAAAACTTGGGATGTCTACTCTTGTTCTCAAGCAGACTTTTGTTATTCATATTTGGATTCTATACCTATCGCATGACACTTCAATTTGACGGTTCATAAGGGATAGGAATTATCTCATCATTATTCTCAACTGAACATGAGGAAGCAAATTCATGTAGCCGACCCCTGGGAAAAGGCTTAGATGAGTTGAGTATTCTCAACTGAACACAGCCTTACCTATAGATTTCTTATAATTTATCCCCATGCATTTGGCAGACCTTTGGTTGTTGATGCTGATGAATGCGATGAACTAAATGGATGCAGATGACCATTTTTAGTTTCATGTCAGTTATAATGGACTTAAATTCACAGACAAGTATTTGGAGATACACTATGTAATAGAGCATCCTTTTTGATCCATGGACGATGTTTATATATTCACATCCACTGCAATTTAAATTCCATTTCACTAAGAAAGCACTAATGCTGTGCAGACATGTGAAGATCATGAAGCAACGATAATGAAGGAAAAAATGAAGATATATGGCGTAGAAAGAAAAAGAGGGTAGGAGGATATAGAGGGGGAACAATCAATTTATCAAAATCTCAAAAATCCACTCACAACCCTCCTATTAGCCCATTCTATATATAGCTTTTTTCAATTAAAAAAATTATTCAAGACACTTCTATGCAACCTCTATAACTACTTAGTTGGAACTCTGCTACAGCAGAAACCTACAAATTACTATATGTAACAAGAACATAAGCCATAATCAGTAGAACTCCATCCCTTAATTCTCCTAAAATATTGAGCCACCTATATACCACAAATCATTGGAATTTGATGAGGACCTTGAAGTAGCACTCCATGTGTCCATGAGCTTTGTCAACAAGTATAGGATCATATAAATCCAACACCTGCGTAACAACACATGCTTCATTGAAATTTATCTCTTCTTTCTAAACGACAGGCGATTCTGACCTTCCAATCTCAGAGAAATCTGAGACAACCCCACATCAAGAACCAATTATGTGTACCATTCAAATTGATTTTCAAGCACAGACTGCTAAGGAGATGCCCTTTTAACTTACCTCGGAAAATATGCCTGAACTTCCACTCAACATCATGGAGGTCCCTAGCAACAAGCTCCTGAGCTGGTGGCTGTTGTGAAAAATCCTATGGACAAACAAACAGCATTATCCAGTCAGTTCTATTGTATGCAGTAGCCAATGGAACACCATCAAAAAACATACAGCATCGGCATAGTTATCGCACCAGAGGAGGAAAAACTTTCTCAGCTGCACGACGAGGAACAGAAAACCCTCCATGAGTACTAGTGTCGCTCGCAGTCAAAGTCTTGCAAAAATAATTTGTCGGCTGCTTGCTTATAATACCCATCTCAGCAGGAAGGTAAGCATCATTCAGTTCTTGCTGCAAAAGTAACAATCTTTGTCAAGATATGAACCCTAAGAAAGAAAATTATCCAACTCAGAAATCAGGTTTACCGGGTTTAAAGGCTGCAAGGTCAACTGAGCGTAGACCTCATCCGTTTCAACGTCTGCCTGAAATTTCACGACCTATCAGCAATCTCTAACCTACAGTCTCTGGAAATTCCTAGACAGCAAAAAGATGACCTCAAGAACTCACATGCATCGTAGCATCATGAAGTTGGCAAATCAGTTGTGGAGGCAAGTTTGGATAATTAGGAATTTGGCCCTCGACTTCCTTGTTCGTCGATACAGCAACCTTATTTCCAAAACCAAGATTCCATTAAAATATCAAGACAATTCGTTCTAATTTTTTTTTTTAAAAAAAATAATTTCTCTGAGTTCAAGTAAATTTCACCTGCTCGCTGTGACCCTGTGGGAAGTATACAACACGAGTGCCGACCGTCGGTAGGCAAACAAGCGGGCCGGCGCAGGCATGCCAGAGCTCTGAATTCAAACATCTCTTCTCACCTCCTACCACACCCGTACAAACCACAAAATTAATTTCCTCCGAATGAGAGAAACAGAATCGGCAGCATAAAATAAATACCTTCTTGCGCCTGCTGGCCCAACCCAGCGGTGGAAAGCTTCATCTCTAAACCCTAGCTTCTAAAACAGCTGGCAAGAAGAACTCCAAGTCACTTCTTGGAACCCACCCACTTCCCCAACTCCATCTCTTGCACCAGTTCAAAGAACGCTCGAATCTTGACTCTTCTTCCTCAATAAATCAGCTGTTTCGGATCGCTCGCCCTTTCTCAAAACACCGACATTCTAGAGAAAATCCAAGAAACCGAGCTCATCAGCTGCAAGACTTCCGCAGGAACAAAACTAGGGTTTTGGAGGGCAATCGAAACCCCGAGCGCTAAAAATGAACTCAAACTAGACAAACCGGGGTATAATTCTTACGGGAAATAGACGCTATCCGAGCTCGGAGAAGCTCTCGTCGTCGGAAATCGCCATGCCAGGTCGCTTCCGAGCCCCCTCTTCTCTTTCTCTCCTGTACGATATGTAAATGATTGCCGTTGGAGAGAGAGTGAGAGGGAGAGTGGGATCCGGCGAATTAGGTTTTAACTTTTTCTCCCTCGAGATTTTTTTAGAAAGAAATTTTATTTTGGGATAGTCGGTTCAGAGGCTTCTAGCAAACAAAACCAGGAGGGATAACGGGGCTTCATTGATGGCTTAAAGTACACACTACGGTCGGCAACTGGCAACATCAGCCACCGTATCTTGGCGGAGGATTTGGCGCCGGCAAGTATTAAACTTCAATAAATGACAAGGTACGTATCGTCCAAACCCTTGGATTAAGATTTCGAAAACCTGGAGAGGTGAGTGGGTGGATGGTTATCCATTTCCTACCCGTGTCCATTGGGTATCAGTCCAGCAATGCAGTAAAAATTAAGCATTGATCTTGATATAAATTTTTGGCGAAGTGTTGTGATGAAGTGAAATCGGCCATGATTCCCAGCCCTGCTATAGCTAGCTTCCTTCCAAACAAAGCGATAAATTGTGGATAACTAATAGTGAATATTTTTGAGATAATATTCGAGGCTCTTCTAGGATTCATGAGTCATCAGGTCACCTTTCTTCTATTATCTATATCGGATTAGGTAATCATGCAACCCATGCTATGCCAATTCATATAAATAATCATTGCACTTTCTTACGTTAAGATTAGGTATATCTATCGAAAAGCTAACTCAGCGACAGATTGAATTGCTGTTAAGATGGCATCTCATTCTGATTCTTAAAGTTGGAAGCCAGATAACCTTGTCCTCCTATTCTTTCTCAAATTTTATACTCTAATATATCGAGTTTGATTCATCCTAAATTAATATGATCATTCGTATGTATCCAAAATAATAATAATAATAATAATCATTGCACCATATCAATTTGGCACAGTTATTCTAAAGAAAAGTCTACCACGTCCCACATCCTAATCGGATCATTTGAAACCATATCGTGCCTATTAAATCATAGTACAAGTATTTTTTTTGTTTTTTAATTTTTTTAATATTTTAAATTTTTATGGCATCAAGGATTGTTCGTGCATTCGAATCCGAATCGTGCCAGCTCACAAACAGTGCTGAATCGGATGACGTTACGAGCCATCCGATTCATTTACTACCTCTACTCTCACATGATTAAGGAAAGAGAAGAAAAATAAAAGAAAGTGAACCTATTAATTTGAAACTCAGAGCACAGATTGACTTATCTTGAATGATCTAAGATGGTTAAGCTAATTTTCATTTTTAGGTCGATGTATCACCTGTAAATGATAATATGGATTACTTAGTAGATAGATTATCACTTAATAAATTATTAGTAATATTGATTACTGTATTTGATATACACAGATAATGTAACAGTAATATTGATTATTATGTTTAATATGACAAACAAATTATCAGTCATATAACATCAAATTCTTAAAATACTTTTAACTTAAATTTATTAAAAATTTATATATTATTATATATTTAATTAAAAAAATTATATTTATAAATAATAATATTTAAAAAAATTATATTTATAAATAATATTTGAAGCGACCAGTGATGATGCTGGAGGCTACTGATCGAAAGAAATTTCGCGGCATGTCTGGAAACCGTTAGGTAGCGGAGATTTATGGTCCAATACCATGGAAGAGAGTATGGCTTGGGACTTTCAACATGTAGTTTAGGTTGATAGAGAAGAATGCGAGAAGAGAGTGATAAAAAGAAAGAGAATAATTTTATTAAAAAATAATTTATCAAATTATCATATATCTGATAACATAGATAATCATCTCTTTTTAGATCCAGATTATCACTACAAAATATATGTTATTCAAAATATGTACCAAGCATAGTTATCTAGTAAACCTTATTTAAATTATTAATAATCTAAATAGATTATTTGCTACCAAAGACTCTTTAAAGCAATGTCTTGGTGCATGTCAGCTTGAACTCCAGATATGTAATTCTTCGTTCCACATGTGATTCCACATGTGGAAGTAACCAGTGGGATGGATCTATGCTTGCTGCCAGCGCACATGAGTCCATATTGGATTCCTTCACCCAACTGGATGTGTGCTGATCCAAGTTTCAATCAACAGGCATAAAGGGTTTCCCACTATGATTTGTTGTATGCGACACCGTCTAATTTTATTTAAACGCTACATCATTGGAGAGAAAGTTGCAGGTCATATGAAATGTTGACCATATTCTCTTATTGCTGCCTTAGAGATAAATGTAATATATTTTTCAGATAATGTTCTACAACGCTTTCGCCAGCTCAGGAGTCACATCCATGGTGACATGGTCTGTTCACATGCCAACACTCTTCCAAGCCATAGACAGATGATGCTTCCTTTGGTGCTGGTGCCAATTGCTTCTTTGCCTTTTTAGCAGACACCAATGCTTCTACAGCAAATCCATGCATCAATATAAAAATCATGAAGACTTTAACATATCAATATGGTACCACTATGACACGCAGAGATGCATCAGGAACCTCTTTGCTCTGTCTACTTTTCAGTTTCTTCATGTCGTCCCTTAGACATCATCATTCCTGCTGACCATGGGTGTAATTCAATTCTCTCTTC
The DNA here is from genome assembly GCA_900491605.1 of Calamus simplicifolius. Taxonomy (NCBI): domain Eukaryota; kingdom Viridiplantae; phylum Streptophyta; class Magnoliopsida; order Arecales; family Arecaceae; genus Calamus; species Calamus simplicifolius. The sequence goes on along the minus strand of UESW01002214.1, from coordinate 146,639 downwards.
CTATTCTAAGCAATGCAACAACACCAGCTCAGGTTCTTGTACCTGTCCTTTGGCTAGTGGATCGAAGTTTGTTTGGCCTTCGGGTCTTCTAAGAAGAATAATCATTAGCTTCTCTGGTGAAGATCCCTGCAACAATGTGGTCATCTTAAACGAGTCTTCAGGATGACAGCTGCCCTCCTTTTTACCTGTTTGCTTTCCTTTCTTCTTATTTATTATTAAAAAAAAAGAAAAGACATTTGCCCATTCTCCTGAAAGTAAACAGAGCATGACCTCACTAATCAAACGCTTGCACCCAATTCTTTTTGCAGTTTAGGAACCCATCTTTTGGTGACATGCACAGGGAAAGAAAGCCGGGATGGCAGGTGGGGATAGAGCGAGAGGGCTTTACAGTTGGATGCATTCATTTGGAAAGACAAAAGCTCGTATTAGTTAGTACTCATGGGGATTTACAACTCAAAGCAATTAAGGACCTGCATGTTCTACCACTTTTGTGCCGAGCTGTCGCCGAACAACACTTCTCACATCAACTACAATGCCCAAGGACCACGGATCAGCTTTCTTTGCATACTAAATTATCTGGAACTCATATCATGAGGTACTTCTGAACCACCATCTGCTACAATGTTCCCAGCTGCAAGCACGCTTCCCTGCTCCCCAGGTTTCCTAGAAGATCGCATGCCAAGCACGAGCCAGCTAAGTTTTATTATATGTTCGCATTATTTAAAAACAAGCAAATGATTTTAGAGTGTTAACTGTGGTAGCTGAGGGCTACCGGTCCGGATGGCTAGCTCTCGTATTCAAAATAACCTTGGCCCTCGGCCCTCGCCCCCGAAGGTGGCCCACGGAATGCACTGAAAGTTGATATCATGCATTGTGCCGGTGTCCGTCACGACGACAGCCGTGCGAGCGTGGCAGTCCTCCCCCTTCGGCCCACCTGGAAGAGACCTCTGAAGCAGTGGAGATGATTTATCCGGGGCTCGGGTGACGTTGGCACAGTGAATCCAGAGAGCATCATGTGAACGAGAGGGAGACGCGCCCTCATGTCCCCAGGTCAAAGAACTCAATCATGCGCTCCTTGGAATATTGGCTCTCATGATCTCACTAAGCACTCCAATGTCTTGTTTAAAGCCAACGTAGATACTCTCTCTCTCTCTCTGTTTCTCACCCCCACACAAAATCATTCTTTCATAATTCTCAGCTGTTTTTAATGGCTTAAACAAAAAGCTTAGGCCACTTTGGAAGTTTGATGTAATGTGGATGGGGCCCCGTCATAAAGCGTGACAAGGGGAAACAGGTGAGAAGCAGGGGAAAACAAAGGCTGAGAGTGCCTGTGGGGTGTCAGCGTGAAGCAGTGAGACATTGTGGGCTTCACTGAAGGGAGGGGAGCGGTGAAAACAGAGTGCTCTAAAGGTTTCCCTGTTCTCTTGTGGGATGATCGGAGTACAATGAGCTCATCCAAATGAGCTTTCAGCAATCCATAGAAGAAGATAACTGAGGGCCTACTTGTTGAGGTCCCATGGCTCCCACCACAGAGAGAATATTTCTATGCATCGGATTCCAAAAGGAGAAGGAATTCCAGCCTCATTGCTGCACTTGGTGACGGCAACTTATTATCAGGATCTCAAAAGCTTGGCCTTGCATCGATCTAATTTAGTCGCTTCAGTGTTTGGATGCGTATGACACCTTCAGAAATTCTATTATTTGTCTCAGCAAATGATGATGGGAAAAAAAAAAAAAAGGAAAAATGGGGACAGAAGAGATTCCAGTCTCATTGCTCAACTTGATGGGCATAATTTATCATCAGGATCAGATGCAGGCCCATGCGTACGTCGATTAAAATTAGTCATCCTTATAAGGTGAGCTTGGGTCGTAGTTCTTCAAATTTTTATTTTTTTTTATTCTATATGAAATTGTTTTCAAAAACTAAACAGATAGTATGGTTTTATTAGCTCTTGAGATACATGAGACGAGAGAAAATATTTGAAAGACGCGTCACTTCAACTTTTGTTGTTATTGCAATGATAAAAGTTATAATTATTGTTCCACGGCAGAGAGGAAGAAAAGAATCTTCCTTGATGCGTCACTTCGACTGACAGTACCAAAATGGGATTCTTAGTGAAAAT
>UESW01002214.1:0-133282 GCA_900491605.1 Calamus simplicifolius | reverse complement strand
ATACTCTCTCTCTCTCTCTGTTTCTCACCCCCACACAAAATCATTCTTTCATAATTCTCAGCTGTTTTTAATGGCTTAAACAAAAAGCTTAGGCCACTTTGGAAGTTTGATGTAATGTGGATGGGGCCCCGTCATAAAGCGTGACAAGGGGAAACAGGTGAGAAGCAGGGGAAAACAAAGGCTGAGAGTGCCTGTGGGGTGTCAGCGTGAAGCAGTGAGACATTGTGGGCTTCACTGAAGGGAGGGGAGCGGTGAAAACAGAGTGCTCTAAAGGTTTCCCTGTTCTCTTGTGGGATGATCGGAGTACAATGAGCTCATCCAAATGAGCTTTCAGCAATCCATAGAAGAAGATAACTGAGGGCCTACTTGTTGAGGTCCCATGGCTCCCACCACAGAGAGAATATTTCTATGCATCGGATTCCAAAAGGAGAAGGAATTCCAGCCTCATTGCTGCACTTGGTGACGGCAACTTATTATCAGGATCTCAAAAGCTTGGCCTTGCATCGATCTAATTTAGTCGCTTCAGTGTTTGGATGCGTATGACACCTTCAGAAATTCTATTATTTGTCTCAGCAAATGATGATGGGAAAAAAAAAAAAAAGGAAAAATGGGGACAGAAGAGATTCCAGTCTCATTGCTCAACTTGATGGGCATAATTTATCATCAGGATCAGATGCAGGCCCATGCGTACGTCGATTAAAATTAGTCATCCTTATAAGGTGAGCTTGGGTCGTAGTTCTTCAAATTTTTATTTTTTTTATTCTATATGAAATTGTTTTCAAAAACTAAACAGATAGTATGGTTTTATTAGCTCTTGAGATACATGAGACGAGAGAAAATATTTGAAAGACGCGTCACTTCAACTTTTGTTGTTATTGCAATGATAAAAGTTATAATTATTGTTCCACGGCAAGAGAGGAAGAAAAGAATCTTCCTTGATGCGTCACTTCGACTGACAGTACCAAAATGGGATTCTTAGTGAAAATTCCACAGTAGAATCAAAAGCCATCTTACTCAGAAATCAACGCGCAAATTTTTATCCAATGCCGACACATTTGGTATCGTGGCATGGATGAAATTGGTTTAAATTTCTAATCTAATTCTCTATTTGAAAAATCATTCATGTTCCAAAATTATATCATCAGTGTTACAAAATTATAAATAATGTGAAATTAGCAAATATATTTCATTTCTTATGTTTTTTAATCTTATGAAATTGAATTATCAAATTTATACTGCTTCAATTCCGAGTTGATAATTTTATATTATTTCAATCTCATTTGGTATTGCTCATGCGCTGCATGAGCAATAAGGCTTTTCAAAGTAAAATTTGTTAAGATAACGGGATAGTGGAATTTGTAAGCCACGTTAAGTGCAGAAGATTGATTGCTTTTATTATTATTATTATTGTTGTTAATTGGGCGAATCTCAACGGCTAGAGGCATTAATTTGCAAGACAATTGAGCCGCAGGGCTTAGGAAGGAGACTTCTGCTGGATTTCCATCATGCCATCCTATGAGATCTACTTGTGAGAGAGGTACTTTTTTGGGTTGTAATCTTCGATAAATAATAATGAGATTAGTTTTGTTGAAAAAGTATCCTGAGCCTTGATCATTTATTGTCAATAATTAAATTACTATAGTGGTAACTTATCTGCTTCTGAACCTTTTAGTTTTGTGTTCAAAATACCGTAGTCCTTTTTTTCAAATTTATTTTAATCCCATGCTATCTTCACATGAATCTTCCTCACGAATTTCCTTTTTTTAAAATTTATTTTAATCCCTTTTATCTTTTCTTTGCTAGAATCTAATGCACCTTCTCCTCCACCGTGTGCTATCTTCACGTGGATCTTCCTCACTAATTTCCAAGTCTGAGAGCTCTCCTCCCAAGCCAGTTGATCATTGACCGAAGCTTCCTGGCTTGGACCTCCTTCACTTCCGTGGCTTTTGAGCTTCTCGTGATGGAGGACTCATGAAGCTTTTTTCTTTCCGCTGGAATACCTGCGTTTTTCGCTCACGATCTAGCATGTAGCTCCCTTCATGCGAGAGGCCTAGTCCACGGAAGCCTAGGAGAAGTTCTCTTCCGTGTTCTTTCCTTTTTCTCTCGATGAAGAAATCTCGTGAGCCCTTCATGCGTCTTTCCGTTGAATCATGGAAGGACGTCTATCTGAGCCTACTTCCTTCCTCCTGGTGCTCAACCGAAGCTTCCCATGTGGCCGGACCAACACCCCTCCCACCGTCTTCCTACGAAGAGATGTCCTCCATGATAGCAGGAGGAGAGAAGAGGAGGGGGGAGAAGATCGATGAAAGAAATTTTGAAAGAAAAAATATGTTTCTTTTCAATCAAAACCCTATAGATTAGGGTTTAAATATATCCACCAAGCCAGACTCAACAAAAACTTTCATGGATTAACCTTAATGGGATTAAACTAATCTTCAAGCCCGTATACACCTATGACTTGATTTAATCTCAACCCTTGGACCCACATCCAGCTCAATATAAGTTAGCCCCCTAGGCCTTGATAGCACCACATCAGACCCAATAATCTCCACCTTGATGCTTCAAGGCCTCAGCATATCCGCCGTGTCCATCAGCTGCATCCCTACGAAAGCTGTTCCGTGAAAGAATCTTAGTCAGTACATGCTGGGTTCTCCTTGATGTATACCTTCATCAGCTCCACTCCACCTTCTTTCACCAGCTCTCTGTAGTCGAAGCCTTCCTTCCGAAAGTATTCTCTGGCTATTGGTCCAGATAGCAACCCAAGAGGGGGGGTGAATTAGGTTTCTCAAAAATTTAAACTCTTTTGAAAGATAACCCCCAGCGGAAATAAAAACTTAGATTCACAAATTAAAACTAACAACACAAATAGAGAGTTGAAGATAAAGAGACAATCACGGCAAACACAGGAGATTTTATAGTGGTTCGGTGTACCTACACCTACGTCCACTCCCAAGTACCTCTTGGGTCCACACTATAATCAAACTGATTACAGCAGAGTTGTTTTGCAAGCTCACAACTCGAACTTGTTGTTTTCCGGGTGCACAACGAACCCAGCTGGTTTTCAAGGCTCACCAGCACAAAACCTAAACCACAAGCTAATGCTTGCACAAGGCTAACAGCCTCAACTGAATCAATCACCAGATTGACCCAGCAAACAATATTTGTTTTTACAAGATAAACAGCTCCTCCAATGAGCAAATATACAATAATGAAACAATAATAAGAGATAGGAATCAAAGCCTGATTCGCAGATCTTGGTGGCTTCTTCCTTCTCTTCCTTTGAATGGATCTTCCTTCAAGATGCTCTTGAGACTCAGAAGATCAGAAAACTAGGGCTTCTTCTTCTCTTGAGATTTCTTCTAAATAGAACAGCAAAGCTTGGAATCTCTCTCTTTTCTTTTGGGGAATCAGTATGATCTTTCCTTACAAGTTTTCCCTCTTTTCTTTTGATTTTCTGATGGATTTCAAGATTTTCTTTATTCTTTTCTTTTTTCTCTTTCTCTCCTTTTCGGATGCAATCAAACCCTCTTCTTATAGATCCGATTAATCCATAAATAGTTTGAAACTATCCGTTAGAAACAAGTGTAAGAAGGATTAGATCCATAAATAACAATAGCCGTTGGGATTAAAATAGATAAAGATAAAGTTTAGAGTCGTTCTGACAGTTCTGGAGCGTGTCTGACATTCTGGAGTCGGCTCTAACTTTTCTGGAGTCGGCTCTAACTCGAAATTCTTTAATCCGCTCGATCTGGAGTCGTCTCTGACTTTTCTGGGGTCGACACAAAATTCTTCTGGAGTCGACTCTAACAGTCTGGGAGTCGACTCTAAGTCGTGGCCTGAAAAACCATCGTTCTGTCTTTTCTGTTGGAGTCGGCTCTAACAGTCCCGGAGTCGACTCTAAGTCTGTGCCATTTTCGGAGTCGACTCTGCGATTCCATGTGTCGACTCTAATGTCTGCAATCTTACCTTGACATTAGATTCAAACCAGAACTTGATTTGACTCTTGATTTTGATTATCAAATAGACTTATAATCTGAAAAACTTAATCAAAATCATTAGTAACTTCAAATGTTATACTCAAATAGTTTTGTTAATCATCAAAATCCTCAATTGGGTCAACAATCTCCCCCTTTTTGATGATGACAAAAACTTTGAGTATATGCATTAAAAATTCATTTGAATTGAGAATTATAGACATTGTTAAAGCTTAGAGACTTCTAATAGAGAATTTGATGCCAATATTCAAAATGAATAAAAAAAAAAACTTCATCAATCAAATGATTTAACTTTTATATGGAGAAATTATTAAGCTCCCCCTGCATTGAATAGCTCCCCCTATGTAATAATTGAATCTTTTTAAAAATTCTTAGAATTTATAAATCTCAAAATTTCTCTCCCTTTTTTATCTTGATTTCTTTTCTTTATGCATATACAATTATCTCTCCCCCTTTTTTGTTATCAACAATAAGGTGAGTTTAAAAGCAATAAAGAATGTTATCAGAGCGAGGTTGTTGGTTCAATAATCATAAAGATAGGAAACTCATTCATTGAAATTCAATCAATCAATCATAGACAAATTTGAAATAAAAGTGTAATTGTATTCCAAAGCAAGATTCATTACATGTATTTCAAAAATGACAGATTTAAGTATGTAAATCCTAGATACATGCTAAGAAAGCAAGAAAGCAAGAAATCCTAAGATACAACCTAGGATAGGATATCAAAATCAAATATGCTTATACACAATTTTCTTTAAATGTCCAATCATTTCCATAACATCATCTTTTTGGTCTTCTTAAAACTTTCAAGACAAGCTTCAATTTGAGAGACGGCGAGGTCGATATCTTTCTTCAGTTGACTGGTAGCATGAAGATAAGTTCCAGAACCGTCTGCAATGCCTTCCATCCTTTCAAAAATTTTATGAAGATCAGTGCTAAAGGATTCGACGGAATTGCTAATTGAAAAAGAAATCATGTCAAGTCTTGAATTAATCTCATCCTTTAATTGATTGAACTCCTCTCTTAATTTACACATATCATTTGTCCTTTGACTATCATACTCAGCCAGTAAAGCTCTGAGCTGACCTATTTGCTCCTCAGAAAATCTTTCAGATGCCAATGCTGACTGATGTGGAAGTTGAGAGCTAGGTCCAGCTTGAGGGTCCAGCAGATGGTCCAGCAGAAGAAGGTCCAGCAGATGGTTCAGGAATGTCTTCTCCTCTGACTTCCTCAACTCTAACTCTTCAGCTCTGGCCTCATGTCCTCTTTTATCCAATTTCCATTTTCTTTTCTAAAGCCCATTCGGTGAATTGTAGAGACACTATAGTAATCTGTATGTCTTAATTTTCTTAGTGGCTCATTGTCCATTATAAGTACACCTTGGCTTCTGAATACCAATTAGTTCATACCATACAATGTAGATCTCTTCTTAGTAGCTGCCTCTGCCATATAGCCTATCATCATTTCAGCAAGATTTAAGGTCTACCAGTGAGAATGCAGTCCATCAATAAGATGTCTCGCTCCGAGACATATTCAAACCTTCCGATTTTAGGAAATAGAATTCTTCCACAGATATTGTGAAGTAATCTGAGTTCCAAATTAAGTTGATTTGCCAAGATTTCCTCAAACTCAGAAACTTCTCTCCCTAACATCCTTGATAGTGCACCTCCTCTATCTTCATGATGATATTCAACAAGTCCAACGGTAGGCATTTCCAATAGATTACCAAGGGATTCGGCTGTGATGATTACCTTTGTTCCTCTTACAACACTCACTAAGCCTCCCTCTCCTCTACATAAATCATTATAAAACTCTCTCACTAGGGCAGGGTAGTAGGGATATCCAAAGAACAGACCTTCTCCCATCCCATTTCTTTCAACAACGCCCAATAGCAAAGCCCTCCGAAAAAAAAAGTTAAAATCAACTTTTCTTCCGGTAGTAATGGCCTTACCAGCTAATTGGTCGACTCGAGGAGAAGATGGTGAGGGTGGAGAGTCATCTTGAGTGGCAGATGAAGAAGATGACGAAGGTTGCCTCCGATTTGAACGGCGCTTCGTCGGAACAGTCGAACCACCAATGATAGCACGCCTTTTGGGAGCCATTGGATTCGATTGGAATGAGTAATCAAGGGTTTTGAGGGATTTGGAGGGTTTGGAATCAGTTTGGAACAGTTTGAAAAGGTTTAGGAGACGATAGAAATCGTTGGGTCGACTCCGCCCTTTTTATTTTGACCTAGTTCCACTTAGAGTCGACTCCCGAAAACGAGGTGTCGGCTCCGAACCAGAGAATCTGTCAGCGCCCGAATTAGAGTCGGCTCTACAGAAGCCAGAGTCGGCTCTAATTGCCCAGACAGAACATCAAAATAAGAAGGTGTCGACTCCACAAACTGCAGGTGTCGACTCCACAATAGTTTCAGAGAAAAATTCAAATTTCAAGGATCTGAAACTAATCAAATTAATCATCAAACTCTAGATAAGTGTTCCTTAACAATTGGGGAAACAATGAATCAAATTTCTAGATAATTTCCTTATTGGACATAGAGGATTTTCAAGAAATTATGAAGTCTAGATAGTTGTTGTCCTTAAGAGTTTCAGAAAATTATTCTAAAGGATCACAAACTAATTCTCCTCTAAGATAGCAAAATCTCTCCTCACTCAAAGGTTTGGTAAAAATATCAGCTAATTGATCATTAGTATTAACATATTCAAGACAAACATCTTTGTTAGTTACATGTTCTCTAATAAAGTGATGTCTAATTTCAATGTGTTTAGTTCTTGAATGTTGAATTGGATTTTAGTTAGATTGATAGCACTAGTATTATCACATTTAATAGGTATTTTATCAAGTGTGATACCATAATCTTCAAGTTGTCGCTTAATCCAAAGGATTTGAGCACAGCAACTTCCAGCTGCAACATACTCTGCCTCAGCAGTGGATAATGCAACCGAATTTTGCTTCTTGCTAAACCAAGAGATTAAGTTACTTCCTAAAAGTTGGCATACCCCACTTGTACTCTTTCTATCTAATTTACAACCAGCATAGTCAGAATCAGAATAAGCAATCAATTTTAAGGTTGAGTCTCTAGAATACCATAATCCTACATTTTTAGTTCCATTTAAGTATCTAAAGATTCTTTTAACAGCAAGTAAATGTGATTCCTTAGGATTAGATTGATATCTTGCACATAAGCAGACAGAAAACATGATATCTGGCCTACTTGCAGTTAGATAAAGAAGTGATCCAATCATACCTCTGTAATGCTTCTGATCTACTTTCTTACCTACTTCATCCTTGTCCAGCTTGCATGAGGGACTCATTGGCGTACCAAGAGGTTTAGCAGATTCCATACCAAATTTCTTGAGTATTTCCTTTGTATACTTTGTTTGGTTAATGAAAATTCCGCTTTCTCTTGTTTGATTTGAAGTCCAAGGAAGAAGTTTAGTTCTCCCATCATGCTCATCTCGAATTCTCCCTGCATTAGCTTAGCAAATTCTTGACAAAGGAGATTGTTAGTAGCACCAAATATAATGTCATCAACATAAATTTGAACGATTAATAAATCCTTTTCCTTTTCTTTTCAAAAACAAGGTTTTATCAACATTTCCTCTAGAAAAGTCATTTTCAATTAAAAATTTACTTAATCTATCATACCAAGCTCTAGGTGCTTGCTTTAAACCATAAAGTGCTTTGTGTAGTTTGAAGACGTGGTTTGGAAATTCATGATCTTCAAAACCAGGAGGTTGTTCAACATAAACTTCCTCATTTATAAAACCATTTAGAAATGCACTTTTAACATCCATTTGAAATAAGTTGAAATTCATATGACATGCAAATGCAAGTAGTAGCCTAATGGCTTCTAATCTAGCAACAGGTGCAAAAGTTTCATCAAAATCTATACCTTCTTCTTGATTATATCCTTTTGCAACTAATCTAGCTTTGTTTCTAATTACTATGCCATTTTCATCTAATTTATTTCTAAATACCCATTTAGATCCTATTATAGGGTGATTTTTAGGTCTTCAACTAGGGTCCAGACTTGATTTCTAGTGAATTGGTTTAACTCTTCCTGCATTGCTAACATCCAATAACTATCTTTCTCGGCTTCCTCTATAGTTTTAGGTTCTATATGAGATACAAATGCAAGATGATTATTGATATCTCTCATTGATGATCTAGTCCTTACACCTTGAGATGGATCACCTATGATTAGGTCCTTAGGATGACCATAAGCATATCTCCAATCTCTAGGTAGATCTTTATCATTTGAGCAGTATCAATACCATCATCCTTAGGTGAGTCATCATCCTTAACTTCAGGTTCTTGATCTGAAGATACATTTAATTTTTCAATATCTCTTTCAATCAAAGATGTATCTTCCTCATCATCAATTTTATCTGAACTTGATGCTAAAGACTCATCAAACACTATATGAATGGATTCTTCTACAACTAAGCTTTTCTTATTAAATACTCTATATGCTTTGCTAGATGTAGAATATCCTAGGAAGATACCTTCATCAGACTTTGCATCAAACTTCCCAAGATTATCCTTACCATTGTTATGAATAAAACATTTACAACCAAATGCATGAAAATAACTTAAATTTGGTTTCCTATTGATGCCATAGTTCATAGGGAGTTTTCTTAAGGATAGGTCTAATTAGGGCTCTATTTAGAATGTAACATGCTGTGTTTATAGCTTCCGCCCAAAAATATTTTGGAAGTTGGCTTTCACATAGCATGGTACGGGCCATGTCTTCTAAAGTCCTATTCTTCTTTCTACAACTCCATTTTGTTGTGGTGTTCTAGGTGCAGAAAAGTTATGATGTATGCCTTTTTCAAAACAGAATTTTTCAAATAAGTGATTTTCAAATTCAGTTCCATGATCACTTCTAATAGACACTATGGTAGTGTTTTTCTCATTAGTGACTTTCTTAACAAATTTCATGAATATTGAGAAAGTCTCATCTTTGTGAGCCAAAAACATTACCCAAGTGAATCTAGAGTAATCATCTACTATCACTAGACCATATTTCTTTCCTCCTAGACTTGGTTCTAGTAGGTCCAAAAAGGTCCATGTGTAGTAGCTCTAGTGGCCTAGTAGTTGAAACAACATTCTTAGATTTGAAAGAAGTTCTTGTTTGTTTTCCAAATTGACATGCATCACATATTCGATTCAAAATTTAAGCTAGGAATACCTTTAACTAAATCCATTTTCAATAATTTAGAAATTAGGTGTGTGCTTGCATGACCTAATCTACGGTGCCATAGCCAACCAATCTCATTCATCTTAGCATTATTAGCAACTAAGCAATGATTACTTGGAGATAAATTACTCAAATCAATTAAGTACACATTGCCATAGCGTTTACCAACAAGAATAATGCTATTATCAATGGGATTAGTAACAGTGCAAACAGAAGCTTCAAAGGAAACCTTGAAACCTTTGTCACACAGTTGGCTAATACTTATTAGATTATGTTTAAGTCCATCAACATATAAAACATTATCAATATGAGTAGATGGAGTAATTTGAATCTTACCAATACCCATGATATGGCCTTGACCATTATCACCAAAAGTAACTACTCCACCTCTTTTTGATTCAAGGGTGATGAATTGATCTTTGTCACCCGTCATGTGTCTTGAGCAACCACTATCCAGGTACCATTTTCTTTTCAGTCTGATGGCTGCAAGACACTCCTGCAAAACATTCATGTCTTAATTTTAGGTACCCAAGCCTTCTTGGGTCCTTCATGGTTAGATGCATTAAATATTGTTCCTTTGGGAACCCAAATCATCTTTTTTATTATGTGGAGATTTACACATATATGATTTATGTCCTTTGTTTCCACATTTAAAACAAGTAATATTTATGATTTTTCAGCATGTATAAAAATATTCTTCAAAGATTTTTGCTTTTTAAGTGGATTATATCCTAATCCAGCTTTATCAAAAACAGCTTTTTGATTTCCAAAATCATATTAAGTTTGATAGAGCTTAGAGTAAATTTATCAACTATAGGCTTAAGTCTATCAACTTCATTTTTCAAACTTTCTTTTTCTTTTATCAAAAGTTCTTTATCACAACATGCTTTTCATTTTCTAAGGATAGTTTTTGCATTTGAGTTTTCAAATCTTTGTTCTTTGAACTTAGGTTTGCAAAATCATCCATTAATTCATAAAAAGCACTATGCAATTCATCGAAAGTGAAGTCATCAAGAAAACTCGGACTTACCTCATCATTGTCCGCCATGAAGCATAGATTGGCCATTTCACTCTTTTCTTCTCTTCGGAACTTGAGCTTTCCGAATCGCTCCATGTGGCCATCATTGCCTTCTTTTTGAACTTCCGGGTGCCTTTCTTTAGTTGAGGGCATTCAGATTTAAAGTGACCCGGCTTCTTGCATTCAAAACAAATAACTTCTTTTTCTTTGCCCTTGTCCTCATCTTTTCTTGCAAAGGGCTTTTTCTTTTCAAACTTCTTCTTCTTCATGAATCTTTTAAATTTCCTTGTGATGAGTGCCATGTCCTCATCATCACTTTCATCTTCAGATTCATGAGGCTCTTCCATATATTCAGAAATCTTAAGAGCCATAGTCCTCTTCTTCTTTGACTCATCATCATCAACATGTTGCTTAATTTGAAGCTCATGAGTCATCAAGGATCCCAATAATTCTTCTAGGGGTAGGGTACTTAGATCCTTTGCCTCTTGTATTGCAGTCACTTTAGCTTCCCAAGTCCTAGGCAAGGAACGCAAAACCTTTCTCACAAGATCAGAATTATCATAAGATTTACCAAGACTTTTTAAACCATTAACTATATCAGTAAATCTTGTAAACATATCAGCAATAGATTCACATGCATCCATTTTAAACAATTCATATTATGAACTAGCATGTTAATCTTGGATTCCTTGACTTGATTTGTTCCCTCATGGGTAACCTCAAGTCTATCCCAGATTTCCTTAGCAGAAATGCAAATAGATATGCGATTGAATTCATTTGCATCTAATGAGCAGTATAAACATTCATTGCTTTGGCATTGAGTTGTGCCAATTTTTTATCATGTTCATCCCATTCCGTTTCCGGTTTAGGAATCTCCATGCCATTAACTCTAGCAGTGGGTGTGTGTGGTCCATTGACTATAATACTCCATAGATCATAGTCAAGTGCTTGAATGAAAATTTTCATTCTAGCCTTCCAATAACCATAGTTTGAACCATTAAATAAGGGTGGTCTATTAGTAGATTGGCCTTCGGAAAAGATGAACCAGCTTGAGTTGCCATGTGGATCTTTGACTCTTGATCGTTAGATCAAATCAAATGAGCACTAGCTCTGATACCAATTGTTGGTCCAGATAGCAACCCAAGAGGGGGGGTGAATTGGGTTTTTCAAAAATTTAAACTCTTTTGAAAATAACCCCCAGCGGAAATAAAAACTTAGATTCACAAAATTAAAACTAACAACACAAATAGAGAGTTGAAGATAAAGAGACAATCACGGCAAACACAAGAGATTTTATAGTGGTTCGGTGTACCTACACCTACGTCCACTCCCAAGTACCTCTTGGGTCCACACTATAATCAAACTGATTACAGCAGAGTTGTTTTGCAAGCTCACAACTCGAACTTGTTGTTTTCCCGGGTGCACAACGAACCCAGCTGGTTTTCAAGGCTCACCAGCACAAAACCTAAACCACAAGCTAATGCTTGCACAAGGCTAACAGCCTCAACTGAATCAATCACCAGATTGACCCAGCAAACAATATTTTTTTACAAATAAACAGCTCCTTCAATGAGCAAATATACAATAATGAAACAATAATAAGAGATAGGAATCAAAGCCTGATTCGCAGATCTTGGTGGCTTCTTCCTTCTCTTCCTTTGAATGGATCTTCCTTTAAGATGCTCTTGAGACTCAGAAGATCAGAAAACTAGGGCTTCTTCTTCTTTGAGATTTCTTCAAATAGAACAGCAAAAGCTTGGAATCTCTCTCTTTTCTTTTGGGGAATCAGTATGATCTTTCCTTACAAGTTTTTCCTCTTTTCTCTATTGATTTTCTGATGGATTTCACAGATTTCCCTCTATTCTTTTCTGCAGGTAATCTAGTGAAGAAGCGCCTGGAGAAGCATTCCGTTCCCGTCGTCCAGGATAGGTGATTGAGCATCATCAGGATTTAAATATATCCATCAAGTGAGTCAGGCTCAGACTCTACAAAAACTTTCTTGGACTAACCTAATGAGATTAAACTAATCCCTAAGTTCGTGTACACCCATGACTTGATTTAATCTCAACCATTGGACACACATTCAGTCCAATATAAATTAGCCTTCCTGAGCCTTGATAGCACCACATTAGGTCCAACGGTACTATCTTTTAAGTAGCTAGGAGTCATCTATGTAATCACATGCGACAAAACTTTCTTTTACTTGTTGATGTTCCTGTCTCAATTTACTCACAGTGAAAGGCACAGGATGCAAAGGACTAAACTTAAATATCAATGGCTACAAGAAAGAAAGCAATCAAGAGTTCATTTTTATTGATATGAAAATAATAATATTGGTGCAAGAACCACTGATCATTCCATGGAATGGTGAAAATATTATCTAGGCAACCACCTGATAAGATTCAAACAAACAAAGAACCTCCTCCTAGTAGAAAAGGTGCAACAACTAGGTTATAGCTATGTTTGTGCCACCCAAGGTTACACCAAATCATCTACTTTTAAGGAGTAATATCATCATTTCACCTTCACAAAATCTCTAATTACCCTTTTTTTTTTTTTTTTCGAATGGCATATCAGGGTTGCAGGAGAAGTTAGCTTTGTCCATCTATTAGTGAGTGAGCCAAAATAACGAGTTCTTAATGAAAAGGCCTTTGTGCATTGTGTACAGTGTAGATTGTGCACATCATATGTGATGGTTTACTGTATGCGCATATGATCGTTCATGTTTAAAAATATTTTTATTTTTTTATATTGCACGTGCAATAATACGAGCGTTCAGTGAATCATCACACGCGATGTAAAGAAACTTTTTCTTTCTGCAAGATTACAAGATAAAGCTGAAAGGCTCACGCTATTGCCCCATCGTATTGTAAACGTCAGCATAGGCTGGGCCATAGATGGTGGTTATCCGAGGCTGAGATGGATTATTCGTTCATAGCCTCGCCAAGCCGCACCGCTGGACCACAGCAACTTTTGAAGGCAGCAATCCAAACTATGCTCGTTTCTCTCGTGCTCAACAGCGCCCCAAAGTAAAGCGCAGGCCTCGCGGACTGCTTTCCTTCGACCTTGTCCTTGCGTTGCCCATGAATTGCTTTCGAGATGCTCTCCTACCATTTTCAAATTTGTAGGTAGAATATTAAATAAGAATGATGACGTGGCAGGTTGAGTTCATTTTCTACCATTCCCTTCCCATCCTCTGACATCTTTTGCCCAATAAATTTATAACTCTTAAAACAATATTTTATACATACATACATAACATAAAATGCTATTTTCATATAAATTCGAGATAGGTTTTAGGATAAAAGAATATATGCTTAGCTTCGTTTTGATCCAATCACAACTTTTCGGTTTTTCTTGGAACCCATCCTAAATCTGGTCAAACTCTATTGGGTCAAAGTAAAATTATCGATTTGAATATTAAAAAATTAAGGCTTTATGTAAATTTGTGTGTAAAAAAAAAGGGCTTTAGAGATGCATCATTAAAGCTTTAATTCTATATGTGAATGTATAGATGTTAACATCATATCTTAGCCTGCTATATATGAAAGAATATTATACTAAAAACTTACTGTTAACTTTGGGTCAGCAGGGTTAATTATTTATTTTTAATTATCATAAGTGATTAGAATTTTGATCAATCAAATTGAGAACGTCAAAAAAAAATTAAATTGCATGATTTACGAGGAGTTATTACAAACTTAAGAAGTTTTTGATAGTCTCTATAACTAAATAGAAAGTTTAGCAGTTTTTGAAAACAAAAAAGAGTTGCTGAAAGTTTTGATCATTGTCACCTACAATTATCTTTGAAGCATTATAAACATAGAGATAAACATCAATGGCAAAGAATCCACCTCTAACTTTAAATTTAAATTACATATTTTAAATATCCTTAGGAGTAGCCGTAACTAAGTAAGAGTAGGTTTCGTAACTTAGCTTTTCTTATCTTCTTTATCTTTTTTAACCTCTCTATCTTCTACATTTATACTCCATTTCTATGTTAAATAAAAGTGAGAACCAAAAACCTTAATTCATTACGCCTTGATCACTATTCTTATTTGCAACCAACGAATGGCTATGAATTTTTCATTTATCTAGGCTTCATGCATAGAGAGCCAAAGCATGCAATACTACTACGCAAAGTTGAAGACATAAATTTTCAAATTGAACTTCACACATTGATCACGAGTTTGTTTCAGAGAGATAAATAGAGAAAAAAAGATAGAAAATTATCTTTAGAACTCCCAAAAAAATATAGCCCAAGAACTTTGGTTGGCATTATAATAATAGATATAGAAGGGAGTAGGAGTGGAGAGATAGGGATACTGTGTCATTGATGTCCGATTAAGGTGAGGTTGTCTCCTTGAAGAGATTCTTCAACTCAACTAATATAGATAGGCTTTGCCCCTCTTCTTCCCTACAAAAAACATCAAGATTTTTCAGCTCATCACAATGATTAACTCGCTGCGACTCCTTTTTAACATCATCAAATCATTAGATTCGGGTTGCTCTGAGACCAATTTGTCATCTACCTGATTTTTTTATATTTTATAAAGGAACAAAAGAGAAATAAAGGAAAAAAAAAAGGGAGGAATCTCCAAACACTGTAGAAAAAGCAGCACCGTCGATGGCTCTTTCTGAACTGATCTTCTCTTGACGGCTTAAAATCTCTCCCTCAATGTTATTGTTTCATCATAGTCATTGAGCATTTGATTTTGGCAGTAAACGTCTTTTCTTGAACCTCTCTTTTTTTATGAAGCGTCCTTCTCTGAATCTTCTTTCTAAAATGTAACGTGTGGAAGGTGAACAATTTAGGCTAAACAGTTCAGGAAATCTGTGAAGGGACATAATGTGTGGGCTATGGCCCAACTTGTCATCCTGTCATGAGTTTTTCAGAGCTGACTTCTTCCAAGATATAGCTAAAAATGTCAGCCTCATGTCTATCCACTTTTAATCAAGCAACCAAACTGCAAATCATTTGTCACAACTGAGAACTTTATCTCAAAAGGCTAGCCAAATGTTCGCCAAGAAGTATCATTTAAGCTTCTTAATGTATAAGCTAAATACTTATTAGTATGAGCTCTCACGTACTTCCTTACTCAAATCCTAACGTCTTTGAGACCAAAGGATTCATATTCAAATCAAACCGAATCAAATCGTAAATACATAAAGTCCATCTATAATATCCTTAGGTAGTGTTTGATAGCCCAAAAGCTATCCCTGGATAAATATACGGGATAGCATTTATCCAGAGGATAGCTGAGGGAATAAGCATTTTTTAAAATTACAAGTCTGCCATCAAGGGATAACTTTAGTTGTTCCTAGGTTCCCTAGGAAATAAGTTCAGGGGATAACCCATGGTTAACCATGGGTTATCTCCTCTGGTTAAATTTTTTCAGACCTATCCCTTCTAGCTATAGCATTTGGGAATAAGAAGGGATATCTAGGGGATATCCTTCCTTATCCCCCATATCAAACACTGCCCTACATCCCACTCTAATACTATTTGTCAGAACCCCAAACCTCACCCAAAAAAGATCAGCTAAAATAATATTATTTAGACTCCTTGATCCTGTATAAGTATCTAGTATATTTCTAGCATATAACTAATGTAAAACTAAACATTCATTAGCATGAACTAGCATCAACTAATCTGAACAAAGAATCACTTGAAAGGTTTTCTAGAAAGTAGCTAAAATAATAATTGCTAATCTCAGCCTGCCCATAAACAGTCAGTCTGCAGTCCGACCTCGGCCTGGTCAGAAACATTCAGCGTTTGGCCTTTGGGAACAATTTGGCTGCAGGTAGTGGTTCGGAATTCAAGGAAAAATGCTAAAATTGTAGAGGGGTAGAAGACTGAGCACCACCAACAATAAAACAGGAAATATCACTACCCAGTTTCCACCGTGCAGAATCTGAAACTAGGGACAGTACAACCCAAATCCAACTTTATCCACTAATTACTAGTTTGCATGCAAATATCATGAATGAAAGGAAGAGTAAATATATCAACTCTTAGACATCAGCACCTTCTCAAACCCAGATCTTTAGATATTCTTCTGATGCAGTGTGCAGTTGAGAGAGAATACAATGGCCAATATTACTTGGTTCCACCAGTTGGCACCCCTCTTCTGAGCATGCACTGTTCCGGTTCATAGCTGGCCAGTGGTATTATTTCTCGTTAGCAGTAAAACAAAGATTATAATGAATGTCAGAATCTACAATGCCAACACGTGCCTTCTGTTTCATTTAGCCTTTGAAAAGCTAATAGCTATCTAGGAAAAAGGAGAGCACTTTCTAAATTCATCTGATAAGTTAAGAGATAAGCTCCATGCCGCAAGGTACTTGTGAGAATCCAGATCACAAGCATAAGTTATATTTATAAAAGGAAAAAATAAAAAAAATGCTGAACTAAGTAAAAGAGTGGCAAGACTCTTAACTAAGAGAAGTAGTAAAAAGCTCGACTTAATCTCCTTCGATGAACACAAGCATCCTTTCTCAAGGCCTAAAACTGAAAGGAATACAATGTTTGGTAATGGGCCAAAATAGGCCTTGAATACCCTAATGGGCCTTGAAAGCCATTACCTCCTTATGTGTGTGAATGAAAATTGCGGGGACATTTAGTCCCACATCGAAAAAATCAAGAAAGGAAGGTTACTTATATGGAAACGACTTTCTTGAAGCTTAGTTCCTTAGGTTCACCACAAGTGGAGAGCTACATCACCCTCGCGCACGCGCGTGTGCAATGGTGCAATGGCGCTTTGTAGGCGCACTTTGCATGTGCGCATCATCGCGAGGAGCTTGAGGGGCTTTAAATTTTTTCTAGATCAGAGGATTCGACGGTGGAGACTGATCGGATCAAGATAAAGGGCTGAGATCAATTGACCGTTGATCATCGGATCAGGATCAGAATGATCGTTGATCGATCAGATGAAGGGTCGAGATGCGGTGATCAAATCATGATCGCGATTGCGATCCAACGCTCACACCCATCGGTTGACCAGTCAACAGGACGGTTGGTGATAAGGCACCCATCCGATCGTACGGTTGGAGATAAGTCAACGGTCTGATCATGAAAAGGCATATCAAAGACGTGCAACCGTCTATCTGATAACGTGATCATCAGATCACGATGGTGAGAAGGCATATCAGGATGAGGATAGGCTTATCTGATCGGCTGATCTTCATATCACAGCCATGAAAAGGCTTATCCGATCGCCTGATCTGAAGATCACGATGTCTAAAGGGCATATCAAGGATGATAAGTCTTTAACCCTCACATCCTTTGATCAAATCCGATCAAAGAATTCAAATTAAATTCAATTTCGTAGGGTTGCTTCCAAGGGGCACCTAAAAACCTATAAATAGAACCCAAGACTAGAGGTGGGCACTGGGCCATGCCGTGCCCCAGGCCCATCGTGCCTTTAGAATTATCGTGCCGTGCCTGGTATGGCCCATTAACAAATGGGCCGTGTCAGGCACGGCACGAAAAAAAAAATTCAGATCCAGCACGCCCGTGGCCCATTTTGGATCATGGGCCATGCTGAGCCCGTGACGGGCCGTGCCATAAGGCACGGCTATTGTAAAAAAAAAAGCCGTTGCACGACTCTGTTAAAAAAAAAAAAGCTGGTGCCTAGGCACTAGCTGGGCATGACTCTTGTTAAAAAAAAAAAAGAAAAAGCCGTTGCACGGCTCTGTTTAAAAAAAAAAGCTGGTGCCTAGCTGGCTGTGCCTTGGCATGGCCATGCCAAGGCACGACTCTGTTAAAAAAAAAAAGCCGTTGCACGGTTCTGTTAAAAAAAAAAGCAGTTGCCTGGCACGGCCACCTGGGCCATGCCGCCGTGCCGTGCCGGCACGGCACGGCGGGCTAGCCCAGGCCCGTCATGGGCCATGCCATGCTGGGCTAACAGAAAAATTTTTTTGCATCCGGCACGGCATGGTATACAGGGCCGTGCCAGTACGGCCCATGTGGGCCTGGGCCGTGCCATGGGCGGCACGGCCCAGTGCCTACCTCTACCCAAGACCCTTTCATTTTATTCATCCCAAAACCATTCCGAATTGAGTTCAATCTGAATCAATTCTAGTCTTCTCCTCTCTTAAGCATTTGCATACTTTCCTAAGGGTAGTATAGCAATAGTGCATTAAAAAGAGAGTAGCATTCTTGGTTCGAAAGTTTTGATGAATTAGTGCTACTTTCATCAAAAGAAGACTGTTGTATCCTGGGAGACAATCGTCATACTGACCGTGAGCACCATTGAGGGACGAAATTATCTTAAGGACATAGAGTATAACTCTAGCCTCAGTCTAATCAATTAGGTAGCCACCATCTGCCACATCCAACCAACAATCTTAAGACAATTCCTGCTACCACGGAAGTGCTGCTGCAGATGGCTACTATGACGATATCCGTTCAAGCCGAGAGACCGAAGAAATTCTCTGGCACGGACTTCAAGAGGTGGCAACAGAAGATGTTGTTCTACCTCACAACTCTGAATCTGGTCAGGTGCTGAATGAAGATCCGCCTATCCTAAGGAAGGGGAGACCGACAAGCAAGTCATTGCTACGGTGGAAGCATGGAAGCACTCAGACTTCCTTTGCAAGAACTACATCCTGAATGGTCTGGACAATACCCTGTACAATGTGTACAGTAGTATTGCTACTGCCAAGGAGTCATGGGCATCCCTGAATAAAAAGTACAAGACAGAGGATGCTGGACATAAGAAGTTTGTGGTTGAAAGGTTCTTAGACTACAAAATGGTCGACCACAAAACTATTATGGAGCAAGTCCAAGAGCTCCAGATCATTCTGCATGAGATACATGCAGAGAATGTCTCTCAGTGAGTCATTCTAGGTAACTGCCATCATAGAGAAGCTATCACCACTATGGAAGGACTTCAAGAACTACCTGAAGCATAAGCGAAAGGAGATGGGACTTGAAGACCTAATTGTCCGTCTGAGGATCGAGGAGGACAATAAAAACCAAGACAAGAAGACAGGAGGACAACCTGCTGAGCCAAAGGCCAACCTCATAGAAGGAAGAAAGAAACGCAAGTTTCCAGCGAAGGCTTTAAACAGAAGAAGGGCAGTCCAAAGAAATATAAGTTCAAGGAAAGTGCTTTGTTTGTGGAAAGCAAGGACACAAATCAAGGACTGCCGTTTCAAGGACAAAGAAAAGAAAGAAGTCAACGTTACTGAAACCCTATCCAAAGAGGTATCCGAGATGATGCTGTCAGCAGTTGTGTTTGAAGCAAACATGGTTGACAAAGCAAATGAGTGGTACATCAACACTAGAGCTACCAGGCATGTCTGCTCTGATAAGAGTATGTTCTCATCATATACTCCTATCAATGGTAGAAATTTGGTCATGGGTAACTCCGCTATATCCAAGATAGAAGGACTTGGCCGCATTGTTATGAAGATGACATCTGGCAAGGAGGTTCTACTTAATGATGTGCTACATGTCCCTGACATCCGGAAGAATCTTATATCAGGCTCCCTCCTAAGCAAACATGGCTTTAGGATGGCCTTTGAGTCTGATAAATTTGTACTCACTAAGGGGGGATATTTATTGGAAGGGGTTCCTTGAATAATGGATTATTCAAGGTTAATGTAATGACTGTACACAGAAACCTTGAAATAAATAAAGCTTCTTCTTCTGCTTATATGGTTGACTCTTCTTGTTTATGGCATGATAGATTAGGACATGTAAATTTTAATTCATTACAAAATTAATGAAATTAGAATTATTACCTAATCGTGAAATGATCCATATTACAAGTGTGAAGTGTGTGTTGAAGCTAAGTTAGCAAAAACACCATTTTCATCAGTTGAAAGAAATACTGAACCTCTTGACTTAATTCACAGTGATTTATGTGACTTAAAGTCAATTCAAACTAGAGGAGGTAAAAAGTATTTTATAACATTTATTGATGATTCAACAAGATACTACTGTGTATCTACTAAAGTCTAAAGATGAGGCTTTAGAAATGTTTAAATGTTATAAGAATGAAGTTGAAAATCAACTTGGCAAAAAGATTAAGGCCATAAGGAGTGATAGAGGTGGTGAATACGATGCACCTTTTGACAAATTCTGTCAAGAGCATGACATTATTCATCAAACTACTGCTTCTTACTCACCTCAATCTAATGGAATTGCGAAACGTAAAAACCGCACATTAAAAGAAATGATGAATGCTATGTTAATAAATTTTGGTACACCACAGAATTTATGGGGAGAAGCAATTCTCTCCGCAAATCATATTCTTAATAAAATATCTCTTAAGAAGAAGGAAGTTACTCCATATGAGTTATGGAAAGGAAAGAAGCCTTCTTACAATTACTTAAGAGTGTGGGGTGTCTAGCTAAAGTAGCTATTCCGAACCCTAAAAAGGTCAAAATAGGACCTAAAACTATTGATTGTATATTTATCAGTTATGCACAATAGTAGTGCATATCGCTTTCTTGTGTATAAATCAGATATATCTGATATACAGATAAATACAATCATGGAATCAAGGAATGCAACATTCTTTGAAGATATATTTCAAGTAAAAGGAAATTAGAAATAAGTTCAAATAAAAGAACTTATGATAATAATACTGCTAGTAGTAGCCATCAGAAAGAATATCCTGAAGATGAACCCAGACGCAATAAGAGACCAAGAGTTGCAAAGTCTTTTGCTCCTGATTATGTAACTTATATGTTACAAGATGAACCTCAGACATTCAAGGAGATAATGTCTAATCCAGAAGCACCCTTTTGGAAAGAAGCTGTCAATAATGAAATTGAGTCTATCATGCATAATCATACCTGAGAGTTAGTAGACTTACCATCTGGTATGAAACCTTTAGGGTGCAAGTGGATTTTTAAGAAAAAGCTAAAGGCTGATGGATCAATTGATAAATATAAAGCCAGATTAGTGGCTAAGGGCTTCAAACAAAAAGAAGGTATAGACTTCTTTGATACCTATTCACCAGTAAGTAGAATAACATCTATAAGAATGTTAATCGCTTTTGCAGCCATTAACAATCTTGAAATTCATCAAATGGATGTTAAAACTGCTTTTCTGAATGGTGAATTAGATAAAGAAATATACATGGAACAACCTGAGGGATTTATTGTTCCAGGACAAGAAAAGAAGGTGTGTAGACTTGTTAAATCCTTATATGGATTAAAACAAGCACCTAAGCAATGGCATATAAAATTTGATAATGTCATGTTATCAAATGGATTCAAAATAAATGAATGTAACAAATGTATATATGCCAAAACCCTACCTGAAGGGTATGTGATAATCTGCTTATATGTAGATGACCTGTTAATCATTGGTAGTAATACTGAAATGATTAAACAGAAAAGAAAATGTTGATCAAACATTTTGATATGAAAAATATGGGTGTTGCAGATGTTATACTAGGGATTCGAATCACTAGAACATCTGAAGAAATAATATTATCTCAATCTTATTATATTGAGAAAATATTAAATAAGTATAAAAAGTATGATACTAGCCCGGTGAAAACACCTGTAGATGTTAATCTACATTTGGCTATGTATACTGAAGAACCCATATCTCAATTGGAATACTCACGTATAATTGGCAGTTTAATGTATATCATGAATTGCACTCGTCCTGACATAGCATACGCTGTCAATAAGTTGAGTAGATTTACAAGTAATCTAGGTCCAAATCATTGGACAACTCTAATAAGGGTATTAAGATATCTGCGATATACCCTAAGTTATGGATTACATTATTCAAGATATCCAGCTGTACTAGAAGGATAGAGTGATGCAAATTGGATATCTAACACAGAAGATACAAAATCCACAAGTGGATATGTATTCACCTTAGAGGAGGTGTTGTGTCATGGAAATCTTCTAAGCAAATATGTATAGCTCGATCCACTATGGAATCTGAGTTTATTGCCTTAGAAAAGGCAACTGAAGAAGCAGAATGGCTTCGAAACCTTTTAGAAGATATTCCATGTTGGCCAAAGCCTGTGTCTACAATATGCATACATTATGATAGTCAATCAGCAATTTGCAGAGCACAGAATAAGATGTATAATGATAAGTTTAGACATATACGTCGCAGACATAATACCATTAAGCAGTTACTTGAAATTGGTGTAATTTCTATTGACTATGTTCAGTCAAAGAAAAACCTAGCGGATCCATTAACTAAGGGGTTACCAAGAGATCAAGTAAACTGTTTATCGAGGGGAATGGGTTTAAAACCTATAACTAAAAAATCTTCATAGTAGATACCCAACCTAGCTGACTGGAGATCCCAAGATCTAGGTTCAAAAGGGCAACTAAATTATGAAGAGACTTGATAGCACTAAGGATGTCCAATCCTACTCATTCCTATGATAATTGGTGCTACATGCTAAAGGTACTAGGATAAGCATTGCTTTTAATGATTCTTATGACATGAACATCATGTGGGGTATAACAGGATACTCTTAATAAGAATCACCTATGTGAGTGCGAACTAGGCTAATTCTATGAGAATTTTAAGGTTTAATTCTCTGAAGCACTCATGAGACCAGGAGTTGTTCGGGGCCAAAATGAACACAACCATGAGAACCAAAAGAATGCTCGGAAAGAAGTTGTGTGATTGTTATTGTCTTAGTTTACACAAAACGCTGAAAGGTTCAAGACATCATGTTCACCTTTTAGCAAGTAAACTCGATAACAACTCACTAAGGAAGGTTCAAAGCCACAAGCTACCTATCCCGATACAACTGCATCCCATTATACTCTCTTTAGTGTGTCTGCATATTCATTTGCATTAAAATCCTTTTATGTGGAGGTTTGCCTTTGTTGATCTTTGATCTAAGTCCAATTTTCATTCATGTGGGGGATTGTTGGGTAATGGGCCAAAATAGGCCTTGAATACCCTAATGGGCCTTGAAAGCCCATTACCTCCTTATGTGTGTGAATGAGAAATTGCGGGAACATTTAGTCCCACATCGAAAAATCAAGAAAGGAAGGTTCACTTATATGGAAACGACTTCCTTGAAGCTTAGTTCCTTAGGCTCACCACAAGTGAAGAGCTTGAGGGTGATGCGTAGCTCGCGCATGTGCACGCGCATGTGCGAAGGACACAATGGGTGCTTTGTAGGCGCACTTTGCACTTCGCACGTGCGCATCGTCGCAAGAAGCTTGAGGGGCTTTAAATTTTTTCTAGATCAGGAGGATCCGATGGTGGAGACTGATCGGATCAAGATAAAGGGCTGAGATCAATTAACCGTTGATCATTGGATCAGGATCAGAACTGATCATTGATCGATTAGATGAAGGTCAAGATGCGGTGATCAAATCATGATCGCGATCGCGATCCAATGGCTCACACCCATCGGTTGACCAGTCAACAGGACGTTGGTGATAAGGCACCAGTCCGATCGTCGGTTGGTGATAAGGCACCCATCCGATCGTACAGTTGAGATAAGTCAACGATCTGATCATGAAAAGGCATATCAAAGACGTGCAACCGTCTATCTGATAACGTGATCATCGATCACGATGGTGAGAAGGCATATCGGGATGAGGATAGGCTTATTTGATTGGTTGATCTTCAGATCACAGCCAAAAAAGGCTTATCCGATCGCCTGATCTGAAGATCACGATGTCTAAAGAGCATATCAAAGGTGATAAGCCTTTAACCCTCACATCCTTTGATCAAATCCGATTAAAGAATTTAAATTAAATTCAATTTCGTAGGGTTGCTTTCAAGGGGTACCTAAAAACCTATAAATAGGATCCAAGACCCTTTTATTTCATTCATCCCAAAACCATTCCGAATTGAGTTCAATCTGAATCAATTCTAGTCTTCTCCTCTCTTAGGCATTTGCATACTTTCCTAAGGGTAGTATAGCAATAGTGCTTTAAAAAGAGAGTAGCATTCTTGGTTCGAAAGTTTTGGTGAATTGTAGTGCTGCTTTCATCAAAAGAAGACTGTTGTATTCTGGGAGACAATCGTCATACTGACCGTGAGCACCATTGTGGGACGAAATTGTCTTAAGAACATATATTATAACTCTAGCCTCAGCCTGATTAATTAGGTAGCCACCATCTGCCACATCCAACCAACATACAATGGGTTGCTTGAGACAAACTTATATAACACTTGCAAATTGGACGTCCTTCAAAATATCTGCTCAACTGGCAAGGATCTCCAGCCAGACTATATTGGGTATCTAAAACAAAGTCAATCTGTTAGCTCTAACAAACATTTGCTTAAACAGGCTCAGAGACTAGCATCAAATATCTAATCGAGATATTGAAGATTAGCATGCTTGAAAAATGCATCCATCTATTGATAAAAACCCAAAACTTCTTTCCCTTTTATCTTCAAATCATTTTAATTTGTTCTTTGAAAATGTTTGAGAAGAGTTAGCATGGAGAGCTACATTCTAGAGAAGTTGCATGACTCAGTGAAACATAAAATCTCTTGGGACTGGCACTTCACCTCCCATTTGTCCATTACTCACAGTGCTTTCCACGTTTAATAAGCACAGGAAAAGTGAGGTCAAATATCATCTACCACCATTCAACAATCTCAAGAAATGGCTAATAGTTTCTTGCAACTATGGAAATTTTTCACATATATTTCAAAAAATTCAATTATCAAATAATGCATTGGGGAACGATGGAAGACCTACTGAAGTATTCATTCATGGTCACAAGTTTTGTTCACCTTCTAAGCCACATGTCAGATGTGTCTGACTGTAATAAGAAGAATCGATCCCAATTTTCTGAAAGGTATGGTTGGGACACAATTTTTGTTTTTCTCTGTCGATGCACACCTAGGCTGTTCACACCTATTAAATATTAGTGTGCCTTGCGAGCTTCTTGAATTTATTTCAAAACATATCTATTCTGGGATAACAACAATGTTTACGTAAAAAAATAGAATGACATTCTGGCAGTTTGCAAAAGAAAAATTAGCAATTCACTAAACAAATTCTTATCTCCTTTACACGGAGGTGAGCCAAATGGCTAGCACTGAAACAAATTGGTGCTCCTGGTCACAGGTGAACCAAATGGCTTGCAATACAAATATCTCATACAATAGGCATACCATTTCACAAAACCACTAAATCAACAAGAATGCTGTAGTATTTAGGCATACCAGTTGCTGCAGCTACAGTGAAACAGAATTAGGAGCACCAATTCCAGCAAGAAAATGAGGAAGGAATGTGGCCAGTTCTTCTGATATACTCTGCCTCTTGAGTTGTCCTCGCAGCTTGTTCGTTTCTTCTGGCCTCTGCTGCTGCACGCTTTTCCTCAGCTTTATGTTTTGCAGCTGCTAGCTTGTTCATAAGCTTATCATGTGAACGAGCTCTCATCCTCTCCACCTCAACCTGGGGAAAATGAGCATCAACATCCAACACATTGCATTACTACAAAAGGGAAGGCATATAAACTTCTATAATTTTGCTTAAATTGTCTGCCATAAGGTCATAACTATTCACATCCAAAACATAACAAGTCATGTAAAAGAATCATATTATATCATCGTGTTGCTCTCATGATTTCACAAAATAAAATTAGTCTTGATTTGGCCCAAGATTCTTAACAATGTTAATCTCTTCTTATTTGTGCAATTTTCCTTAAAGGAGCCCTTTCAACTTCTTCCACGTGCTCTTTTATAGTTGAGAGTATTTAACCTTATCACCATAAAACTCTTCTATTCTTATTTGGTCTATAGATCTTGTACCTCCTTTCCAAATTTTTTTAAAAAAAGATTGCTACATTTTTTTATGAATATATAGCAACAAACAAAAATAGCCACGCGACATGTTAACCAATCAAAATGACAAATAAATTGAAAATAGATCGATGTTATAACACTAAATACATGTTGAACATGTTATGCTAAATTCTAACACATCGAGATTTTGGCTCCATGTGCTCTTGGTATACCTCTAAAAATTGACAGATTGTTTTTCTACTCTAATAATCAATAGTAGTCAAGTAATGGAATAACCGAAGTTCTCATGATAAGCAAGTAACCAAACTATCCTCCACTTAAGCTTAAGCACTCTCCCTTCAATATGTCTGTGTAGATTGATGAAAAAGAATACTACATATCGAAAAAACAACTCTTAGTCACTGTTATATAACAATAAACTATACCTCAATTTTCCCCATTTCAGCTTCAGTTTTTGCTTTCTGATGATTTTCCCATGCCTCGATTTTGATTTCTTCTTGTTTAAACCTGAAAATTAATTATCAGCAAGACTTAGAATCTACCAATTGCCAATGAACAAAAAATTGCTCAATATAAAAGCATCAAATATTCAAAAAAACTAGAAATGAGTGAGTTAAAACACAATTCGAGAGAAGATAAGACAGACAGAAAACGTCTAATGGTACAATACCTGGCTTGATACTTGGCTTTCTCTGCCTCCTCCCAGGCTGCTGCACGCATCTCAGTAATATTTTTGATTGGTCAACTGGCACAGTCTTGAGAAAAACGGAGGCATCCTTTTCCTCTTCTTCTGTGCTTGCCCATGCAGCAACATTCGTCTTACCTAGCTGAGTGCCAAGAATCATTATCTCTCTTCTAGTCGTCATTTGCAATTCCTTTTCACTTGGCTCCTTGTTTCTATCCATGTGGATGTCAGATGAACCAATAATGTTTGCAACAATGTTCAAATTTGATGCAGCTCTCTGTGGAGTCGTTGATCGAGAAGAAGTAGGGCTACGTGTTGGTGTCGAGGCTTGCACAGGAGTTGCTGTCCGAGAGGGCTCTTGGCTAGCAATTGGAGTCATTTCTGTGCCCATATCTCTCATTGACACAGACCTAACTGTTGATGGGGGAGTAATAAAGGTGGTAGCACTCTGAGGTAATGTAGATGAATCATGATGATTAACAGAAACTGCAAAAAAATTACACATTAAAAGATGCCTTCAAATACTCTGATCCTGGTGAAATTTCTGATAAAATCCACCTCTCTCTCTTTCTCTCTCTCTCTCTCTCAAGAAAAAGAGAGAACATTTTAAAATTTCCATTCTAAATTGTCCAAGGAATTGCATATGTTTATAACTGCTTGGCTCTAGACCAAGATCATCCAATCAGCAGTTTATATAAAATTTGATGAACATAAAATGCAACATGATTACGGAATCTATGCAACATGTGATAGGAATGATTCAAAATTTTTAAAAAATGCTTTTCATATTCAACTCAAATTACTTCCTTGTACATAATTAAAGTAAATTTAGAAAATTGTTTTTCAGGAACTCCTTAAATTGCTCAAAAATGGAATCCATGAGACATTGAAATGTACAAAAACACAGTTTGGATCTGAAATTTTGAACAGATATTAGCAGGTGCACACTCTATGCAGCATAGCAGTATAATATAACCAATCTCTTCTCCACTCTATTCTATCCGACAGCACCATTCAACAATTCATGATAAAGAACCAAACATAACCAACTACAAACATTTCATTTACATGAAATCTAGCTTACTTGATGGATCTGCAACAGAGTTCTCAACAACAATCCCAGGCTCGGCACATGAATCCACCACCTGGTAAGAGTGGGGCACCCAGTTCACAGCCTTCTGCCCACTAAATCCTCTCTTTCCCTGGGTTGGATCCGTCTTCTTAGTGTCCGCATCCTCTGTAACCTCCACAACAATTTTCGCCGAAGACTGTCGGCTACCATAACCAAACTTCTCTGTTTTCTTCAGCTGCACTCCACTAGCTTTATAAGGCCGGTTCAAATTGGGGCTTGCAATCCATTTCTGTGCATCATCCCATTTCGAAGGTGCCGGTTTTGAGAATGGTGGCATGAGAGTCGACCGGTGGGGGGCGCGTTCACCCTTGTGGAATTCGAAGGCGGACAACATACTGTCCGAGTCAAAAGAATCTTCCTCTTGAGATCTCATCCGCGAACTTGGTAGGTTTTGCTCTGTAAATCTTTGTCCACTCATTGTCTCCAACGAAGAAGAACATTCAGGGAGGGAGCTCACCATGTCCACATCCTTGAAATCATCCGAAACACTGCTACCTAATCACATTCATGGCGGCACCATCAACTGTGAATCCAAAGCTAAGGTTTTTCGAATATAGTTCAATCAAACGAGAGAATTTCACATAGAATCTTACTCGTGTCATCAATCTCAGCAGCAGTTGCTTTGGATCTCAGCGAAAACTTGGACCCCATCTCCTGCTCTCCTTTCCTCTTCTTCTCCATTCCCATAAGCATAGCTCGAAGCTTACCGGGAGAAAACCCATCACCCTAAAACATTATTAAAAAAAAAAAAAGACAAACAGCTCATCAAATCCAAACAAGATAATGCCGTGCGAAAATGCACAAGTCATTCTTCATCAGATCACCCATTCACCCCTCCTCCATCTCTCTCTCTTCCACTCCCAAGCTTCAAAAAAACCACAGAACCTAACCAGGATAGACCGAAATCCAACAAAGAATGCTGGGAAATCGAATCTAAAGACGCAAAATGGATAACCGGAGTCCAGATTCGGAGTCACATGAGATCTATAGAGAGAGTACCAGAGGAGAAGGCTTCTCGATTCGTTCGTAATCCATGGCGGAGGTGGGTTTGAATTAGTTCGCGAGCTCCGGGAAATGGCGGAGGCTGCCTCAGGCTGGGGTGGTGGGCCCGGCGGTGCCGCCGGTCGCGTCCACTGCTCCCACGGCCACCGTAAATTTCAGGGTCTGAAGTTCCCGTACTTAACCTTTTTTTTTGTCGAGACCAAGATAAATAGTCCTCAAATTCTGCAATATAACAGTATTGCCACCACATGTAACACTCGGACACCGGTCATCGCCGCTTAGGTTTAGCAGTGCTGGCTTTAAACGTCTGTTGACCGGTCAAAGCGAGGATGAGATCGTCATTGAGGTTTCCGTTCGGAAACGTGAGATATAGGCAACACCTTTGCGGGCGGCAGAAGGCGTGTAATGAGTAATGACTAATGATGCGTGGTTGATGATGGCTTTAGGATAGTCACAAACTAGATTAAGTTGGGTTTAATCATCGTGTGTGTTTATATTTCGTATGAGGTTGTCGGACAAAGCATGGACTACCATAAATTTTATATTTAGAAGGATCCCGCTAGGTGGCTACCCTAGATATGGAATTTGAAATAAAAAAATTCAAAAGAGTTATTGGTTTTTTTTTGCATAGAACATATTAAATTTACGATTTTGATTTGATGTGAATTAATTTTATATATCTTGATTTAATCTTAATTTAAAAATTAATAAAAGGAGCAGCTCAATTTCAATCTAAATTTTTAATAATATAAATATAAATTAAATTATGCATAGGTATTTTATGAGCTTTAATTTATACCATAGTTAAAATTTAAATGTTACATGTGTGTGGATAATTGAACTAAATAAGAATCATATTTTTTGTATTATAATAATTGGATTATCATTCATTCATATAAAGTTTACTATAAAAATTATTCTTATGAACATCTAAAATAGATGCAAATAAATCAATATTTAAATTAAGTTTTCTGATTCACTTCAGTTCGATTCAGTTTACTGGAATAGATTACTCGGTTTTGATTTTAAAAAATATATTAACGAAATCTTTGAGCGCTTTACAGTTCACACCACCGAAGGGTAGATCCGAGATTTTAAAGGGTCGCAAGGAATGGATGACGTAAAAGACGACCTCACGAACGTTTTTTTTTTTTTATTGCATCCGTGGATGGTCAAATCAGGTCCGTCCACCCGGCGGCCCGTCGTACGATTCTCGCCCTCGTGTAGGTGGCCGTACTCCATCTGGACACGCGTCTCCATCCTACCGGATGAGTACCATCTCGTCGACTTCAATCATTTACCCACCCCGTAGGAGCACGTCATCCATCCACCATGAAAGGTGATTTTATTCGGGCACCAAGCTTGCACCCACGGAGCCACCGTGCTGGGTCTTGAGACGCCTTGGATTCACTGAAAGCGGTTGGTGGATCGGTACACTTGGGATGATGATGAGAGAGAGGAAGAGGCCGCCAACCAGGGTAGGGACCACATGCGTACTAAAGGCATTCGAATGCCAGCGAAGCTCAGGTGTAGCTCAATAGATCTGGCAGAAATAATATTTTTAATTATTACCAACTCACTCTGAACACTGATACGAGGCTGTATATCAAAAAATTATTTCAAGAATAGGGATACTAATTTTATAAAAATAATTTATTTTTTTTATTATTTTAGATTTTTATTTGGATGAAAATATAATATTTCATGTTATTTCAGTGCAATTAATGCAGTGTTATTCTAAATGATGTTTGGATGATATGGAAATAAGCTTGTATTCCAGTAGGAATAGATGAAGAATTTTCTGAAATTCCAAAGATACCCCTTCCAATAAAAATGGTTTATCAATTTTTATTTTTTAAAATGACATGAATAAATTATTATTTATTAATAAATAAGATAATAAATTATTATTTTAATAAAATAATATAAGAACATACTTAATAAATTATTTATATAATAAAGAAAAAAAATAACATACTTAATTATATTTTCTATTAATAAATTTATTTAATTTTAATTATATATAAATAAATTATTTAATTGAATAAATTATTATTATTAAATAAGGTAATAAATTAATTATTATTAATAGAATAATAAGAACATACTTAATAAATTATTTATTTAATAAAGAAAAAATAACATACTAATTTATTATTTTCTATTAATAAATTTATTTAATTTTAAATTATATGAATAAATTAATTTATTTATTAATTGAATGAATTTATTTATTAAGAAATAAGGTAATAAATTAATTATTATTAATAGCATAATATAAGAACATACTTAATAAATTATTTTATATTAATAAAGAAAAAAATAACATACTTAATTTATTTTCTATTAATAATTTTTTAATTTTAAATTATATTATAAATAAATTTATTTAATTAATTAAATTGAATAAATTATTATTTATTAATAAATAAGGTAATAAATTAATTATTAATAAATAATATAAGAACATACTTAATAAATTTATTCATTTTAAATTATATTATAAATAAATTTATTTCATTTTAAATTATATTATAATAAATTTATTTAATTTATTTAAATGACATTATAAATAAATTTATTATATATTTAATTTAATGCCATCGATGCCCCTAGAATAGCTACAGTGGGAATAGGAGCTATTCCATCCAGTATCATGGAATAAGAAATTGGAATAAGAAGGATTGACTGGAATAACTAATCTAGTGGAGCCCACACACCTTTTTTCTTCTGTTTGAAGGAATAAGAGGGAATAAGGACCTATTCCATGCCTTATTCCCCCATCCAAATACTGCCCGAGAGAATATATATATATGGCCGTTACGTAACTCATAACGAGAGCCTCGCATGCACTTGACCGCTCAGAGCAGCAGCAGGTAAAGCTATAGCATGCTGGCTTGAGGCGTTGATCATAGTTCTAGTTCTCCATTTGAGAATATTGTCCGTAGAAGTTTATTTTTTATTTAGCAACCGAGTGAATGCCTTTGCTTTCGGTGGAGCACGGCCTTGTCTTCTAGGCACAATAAATTAACCTCCATTGTTTATAAATTATAAAGCTCAACCAAAACATGCCCTTCAGTAGCTCGGCATGTTGAATCGTGCTTATGAAAGTCGGATGATCTCTATTCTTCTTTGTTGCAATAAATTTTATATTTAAACCTATCTAGACTGATTCGTACAAAACTATATAATTATCCATCTATACCAAGAAAAAAAAAAAAAAGCACACTCATACGAAGGATGGGATAAACAAAATTTATGGTCCATGCTCTCACTGACAGGACCCCAGCCCTCCTTCGTATGATGTCTATCATCTGGTGGCAGTCCAAGGTACGTACTTCAATGCGAAGCGTCGGAGCTGCCGATCGAGCAAGGCGGTGGGCAGCCCAAGTTATACGGTCGCACTCTTTTGGAAGATAAACCTCCAGTCCAGAGAGCCCGTCAAAGCAACATAGAATTATGCTTCTTAGTTTTGCGAAAGATCCAACATATTATCATCAGCATATTGGAGGTTTACAGCTCCATGGGAAAGAAGAGTACCAGTCAGACCTCTTAGAAGTCTCTCTCTCGATCTAGCTAGCCATCAAGGACATTCGCTGCTAGAAAAAAAACATTAGCAGTGAGCTCACGTTAATTTGCCAATAAAGACTGCACTAATAATGTATTAAAATTCTTAAGAACAATACAAGATATTATGTATAAATGCTTTTATACATAATATTGTGAATGGGAAAAAACATTAAATGGCAATTACAATAATATCTTAAGAACCAAAGGCTACAGAAAAGCTTAAGTTATGTATAAAACAGAAATAAGGTGCAGATGACCCAAGGTCACATTGATCCACATATTATTTGTATAGTTTAGAGGCCATAGAACATCAAGCATGTGGAAAAGATGTAATATGGGCTATGTAAAGGTTAAGCCAATAAACGCATTGTTGTTACAAAAAGGTATGCTATACGGACCTTTCAAAACATTATTCCCATTTCCACTGACCCCTAGAAGCAAACAAAACCCTTGATCAACATTTGCAGCCACTGCGGGGGTCATTTTTGTTGTTCTCCTTCTTGCAAACTTTTGTATGAAGGAGCCTCAGTTTTCAAGAACTCATGAATTTCTTGTGACG
This sequence comes from Calamus simplicifolius, assembly GCA_900491605.1. NCBI lineage: Eukaryota > Viridiplantae > Streptophyta > Magnoliopsida > Arecales > Arecaceae > Calamus > Calamus simplicifolius. Next base: position 100,391 of record UESW01002214.1, on the reverse strand, counting down.
AAATTTAACAGCGGCAAACTGGCGATATAATCCCAGACTCAGCAAACAGGATGATACTGTGTGATCCCCCGCTTTGGTGGCAATTTCCTCAGGATGAATAGGACCAGACCCGAAGGAAGAATTTCAACAAGCTGCAAAGAATTACAAAAGGAATCATGAATTGTTCATACATATAACCTTTTACCCTCTCAGATAAATGTCAGCTAAAATCAACCGAGCAAGATAATAGAATTATATACTAAATTTTTGTGGCACAGGAACTAGATGACCAGTATTGAGGATGAATGTAGATGATTATCTCAGAATTAATCATAACCAACCAAACTTTACAGGACCAGAACTTACTAATCAGTCATCTAGACCTGATCCTAATAAGGCACACCAGTAAGCAAGGTGGTAAAAAGTTTAAATAGTTACAAATCCCAAGGACAACTATTTTTCTTCAAAAACTTTTAAGATATATAAATTAGACCTATAATCTCTTTATCATAAATAATATGATCATATAAGACAAAGGAAATGATAATTTCATCTATAATAAATAAGTGTGACTTATTACCATCGAATGAGCAGCCAAGGTCTACCGTACAAATAAAATAGCAGTACTATATCAAGTTTTGATTTGATATAAATCGAAGTGGTCCGAACTGAGCTAGACCATCCTATAACATTTAATACTGAAGTGGTATTACAATTAAAAGTGAGAAGAATAGGCACCTATCTTGATAAACTATGCATATTTTATTGTACTGACCAATACCATATTGAACCAGCAATGTATCAGTACAACTTGGTACCAATTTTATAGACTTTGTGAGCATCGTTTTTTTTTTTTTTTTGTATGTGTGTTAGGTTTGGGTTGGGGTTGGGGGGGTGCACCTAAAGAACTTGTTTACTAGAATGTAATCATATATATTCTCTTCAAGCATTGAAAAGTTGCAAACTAACCCATAGTCCAAAGACCAACTTGAATGAGAAGTTTGCTCTTTGAGAAGAATTCGACGAAGAAGCATATGAATGAAGCAAGAACCATGACTATGGTATGTTGCATTTAAATTTTATTTAACACGTAAATTAAGCAAATGTTTTTTTTTAGTTCTCCATACATTCGTGACAATACTGGAAAAAAGAATCACCAATACAAATTAAATACCAGACATAACAAATAATTCAAGAATGGGTTGCTTCATTATATTAATTTAATTTTAAAGATCATGCACTATTTTTCCTCAAAAATTCATGTGAGCAAAAATGTGAACTGTTCACATGTATCTAACATATCTACAGCTGATGCTGAGATCACTCTCTGGCAATGTTCTTCCAATAGACAAGCAATGAGTCTTGCACCACCAGGATACTCGGAGATGGATTAGTGTCAACCAACAACAAATTCTAATTCCCAGCCGAATAGAACATCTCTACCCTCCCACATGGATCCTTACTCTATTAAAACACCTAGATAAATGAATATGGTCATGTAAAATCATCATTAACCTCTGTTCAGTTGCTTGACTTCCAAGGCAGGATAATGTCTCATGCTGATGCATAAACATAGATCAAGACCATACCAGGTAGTACAAAAAGTTCAACATTGGATCGTTCAGAACATCAAGATCTGTGGCTTTATCAAAGGCATTGAAGCACAACTGCAGAACAAATATTAATTAGAAACAGTATTTGTCAATAATTGAGACTGTTAGACATTAGCTGGCGAGATAATAGTTTCACACCTACCATGATAATTCTCACCAAAAACAGGAGAAACATATAGTTGAAACATAGCCAACCTATACACATAAAAGTGGAGATAATTAATAATAAACCAAAGTTCCTCTTGCTTGGTTACAAAAACAAGGACAGTCTAATCATACCTCTTGCAACTTTTTGCGTCGCCCTTTGGACTCGACGGGAAAGTGTTGCAACATTAGGAAGAGCCTATGTCACGCCCCAGACCCAAAAATTTTGAGCTAGGGTGACAACCCGCCGCGTGCCGGGCACGCAAGGCGTCCCGAAACATGACACTGAGTTCAAGAAAAGCAATACTATATATCATTCAAGTCCATGGCTTTAATACAATCCATAACTAAAGATTTGGGCTACAAGCTCTACACATAAGCATTACTGGGGTTACATCAACATATGAATCCACTTTATTTTAAATAGAAGCTCCAACGAACCTATGGTTCCTTACACACCACAATAATATAGTCTGGGCATCAAGCCCTACACATAAATACACTGGTATAGCAATAAAACAAGAATCTATATTTGAGTTGAGGTCCATCACTCCAACATGTTATTCTCAAATCTCATGGTCCTGTAATAAAAACATTATAATATTTCATGAGATTACACTCAGTAAGTAAACCATGTTATGCAGTCAAATCATAGCATGAATCAATAAACACATAGATAATTTGCATGCTTAATTACTCAAACATGCAATGTAAGTAAACCCATCATTGTTATATTATATCATATGTGTCCCACGGCCCTACAATGCCCCATAACAAAGGAGAGCCGCGGCGGCACATATAAATATAATTCAAATCATTTACACTCATCATTGTTGTATTATATCATAGCAAATTATCAGTGCATATAAACAATTCATATCATATTATATTATATATGTCCCACGGCCCTGCAATGCCCCATAACAAAGGAGAGCCGTGGCGGCACATATAAATATAATTCATTCTTTTGCATTCACAATCACTCCATTATGCAATGTAAGTATTATATCATGCGTGTCCCATGGCCCTGCAATGCCTCATCTGAGCACATCCTCTAGATGTGTATGGCCATAGCAAAGGAGAACCACGGCGGCACTTATGAATATAATACCAATCATTTGCAGCCATAACCGCTCAATTATACTATATAAGTAAACCCACTGCTTATACTCTCAATGGTAACTGTAAATGTGACCCACGGCCCTGCAATACCTCTATCAGAGCACATCCTCCAGATGCGTGGCCATCAATATCCACAGAACACATTGTACGATGTGTGAGGCCATACCATAACAGAACACACTATCTTTGATGTATGTGGCCATAAGAACTCAACAGAACACACTATCCTCAATGTATGTGGCCATAGAAACTCAACAGAACACACTCTCATCAATGTATGTGGCCATAGGAACTCAACAGAACACATCGTAGAACATGTGGGGTCAACCATAACCGAACACGTCTACAATATGTGGGCCATAACATAACAGAATACATCTCCAGTGTGTGAGGCCATAACATAACAGAATACATCTCCAGTGTGTGAGGCCATAACATAACAGAATACATCTCCAGTGTGTGAGGCCATAACATAACAGAACACAACCACAATGTGTGGGGCCATAGTAAAGGAGAACCGCGGCGACACATAACAGTACCTCACATCACTTCAATACATCAATACATCAATCATGTAGCAAAACAGTGGATTATACTTACTGAACAATTGCATGTAATATATCACATCAATGTCATACTAACTGCATCTCTCCTGCATAATAACTGCATCTCTCATGCATAGCAACTGCATCTCTCATGCATAATAACTGCATCCCTCATGCATATCATCCACACATAGCAAAACAGTGGATTGTACTTTTAATTTTTATATCAATATCATAACATTTATATTTTTCATGCTCAGCATTCATTATGAAATAAATCTCAGTCATAGCATATAAACAACAGTATATTGCCAGCATTCATTTAATTAAGCAATGTCCATGAATATTCCATGCATAACACAATATAAATTTCACAATTCAATTACACATATCCTGAAATAATTTATTTAATAACTGATAACTGGCTTACTTACCTCCGCACGCAATCCAACAGATATATCAGCTAATCAGATGTCGGGATACCTGGAGGATTATTTTACACAATTAAATGATTAAAATCTGGATCATGAAATGATTCCTAAGACTCTTCCCTGACCAATCCACGGGCCCAACTTCGGACTCGAATATCTCTCACCATACTCACTCAAATGGGGAAGTAAAATCATCCCAGAAACTAGATTCAACCTAGATTCCAACCATATAATTATTTTATATTTTTCAGCCCGTTACAGGGCCCAAAAACTCTGTCTAAAATGGCCCTATAAAACGGCCCACAAGGCCTGAACCGGCCGGCCCAGCCGGCCCGGTTCAAGCTTATTCCCACCCGATCCCCTGTTTCACCGAACAGGGGACGGGAACGTGGCCGGCGGCCGGGGCCGCCGCCGGCCAAATTGAGGGCGGCCCGGCCGCCGGTGGCCGGGCCAGAGCCGGCCGGCCGCCAAACCATCTCTCCCTCCCTCAATTTCTCTCAATCTCCCAAGCTCCTCCGCGCGGCACGGAACCGTGCCGGCGGCACGGCCGGCCACCTTGGCCGGCCGGACCTCCACCGGACGCACGCCCAGCGCCGGTGGAGGCGACAGGCCAACGATCGGGCCCGGCGAGGCGGCGAGCACGCCGCCGGGCCCGAACCAACCGACGGAAGCCACCGGCTTCCGCCACCGCGCGAGAGGAGGGCCAATTGGCCCTCCCTCTCCTCTCTCTCTCCACCACTACCCCGCCGGACGCCTCCCCCGGCGCCGGCGGGGTCGCCGGCCAAGGCTCAGGCCCGGCGCGGCGGCGAGCACGCCGCCGGGCCTGAACCAAGGTGATCGGCCGGCTCTCTCATCTCTCTCTCTGTCTCCCTCACGCGCTGTCTCTCTCTCGCTCTCTCTTTCTCTCTCTTGATACTCTCTCTCTTCCTCCCTCATGATACTCTCTCTCTGGTTCTCTCTCTCACGCTCGCTCTTTATCTCTCTCTCTAGAAGCCAGGAAATTTACCTGATGGAGGAAGTGCGTCTGCCTGAAGGAAGGGTCCTCATCCTCCCTATTTATTCACTTGAGCAGCACCTCAGATCTGAGTTTACTCGGAAGGCCAAACGCTTCGCCTGGAGCGAAGCGTTAGTCCGGAAACTCAATAGTCAGGAGCTTGGTTCATTTGAACCAAGCCTGGTTCGTCTGAACCAAATCTGGTTCGTTTGAACCGGGTATTACATTCTCCCCTCCTTATAAAAATTTCGTCCTCGAAATTTGATATACATCCAATAAATCCAATTTTTCTATCTCATAATCAGCTAAATTTCATTCAAAAGTCACCGTCATCGATACATCAGATCTTATAAGTCAATTCTTTCTTAAGCTAAATTGGTTCAAGTTCTAGCGTATAACGGGGTTTGAAATACGCCTCCTCGAAATTAAATGTCCACAATTTTGTACTATTAAAGATATTCACTAGCAATTTTTATTTCATCCCAAGTACCCAAATGACATATCCAACTTACAAAATTTGATCTTTCTACCAAATAAAATTGAATCCAAATAAAATTGAATTCCATAAGAAGTTTTTTTTTTTTTTTTTTTTTTTACCTTAACTTCTCACAACACAATCATTATAAATATCATAGAATCCATCATATGTATTATGTCATCCATTCTTAAGGTTAGTAACACATCAGGTATTCATAATTCTCGATAGGACAATTCCAAGTTCTTTTGAATTAAATATAAGATAGTTTTCTTCCAATGCTCTCTCAACTCATAAATAGTTGAATGTGCCATTAATCATTACGATACTTATATCAATCATTATAACATACTTGGTTTTACTCTTGAATACTTCAAGCTAACATCAATCATAATTAACTAATTTAATTTCTTGGAATGATAGTGCCATCATAATCATCATATGATTATTTTATCTCCTTCATATATATCAATAATACCACCATAACCAATCAATTTCTCTTGAATAGGTCAGTATACCCTCAATAAGTAATGCAATTAAATGATTCAAATTCTTGAATCGATTATTTCGTTACCAATGATTATCAAAATCATCTAAAGATTTGCAATGTCTCATGCCATAATATGACCAACTAATTTAAACCCTTCAAATATCTCAAAGTGACTTCACTAATCTAGCTCAGATAGATACAAGACTTATAAGGTCAGTAAAGATTGAAAATGCACTTACCATCCGAAAGACATAATTGAAATTTATAGTAATCTCTCTTGACTTGAAAGTGATAGTAGATGTACCCTTAACCATAATCCATAATGATAATAATAAAAATAAAATCAACTCCCCTTTTTTTTTTTTTTTTTTTTTTTATGCCACTTATGGCCGATCAATAATTTATCCATCCTAGAGAAAGATATCTCCTTAGGAACTATGAAGAAAGGTACAATAAGTATGCACAATAAATTAATGAATAGGTATCTTGATTTAGAAATCTATTAATAGATAAAAATCCCCATGAAATTCTTTATCAGTAGAGTTTATCTCATTCTCATTATTGCTAAAATCTTTCACTTTCTACCATCAAAATATTTGGTCATTTATAGCCAAAATCAGTTCTAAAGATTAATAGAGTCTACTGCTCTCAAAACTTAAACAGTAATTGTCTCAGATTTAAAATTTTATAATCTTCCTAAATGATCCATGATATAATAAGCAATCAACCACTTCATTAGCATCAATATCAACCATCTCCATATCTAGCAAAATAACAATCAATTTGAATCTATGATATCCATAATAAAAGTCTCTTAGTAAAATTCACTATATATACTTATCCATCCAGACTCAAATTCAGAAAGTACTCAATTATGCTTAATCAAAAACATGTAATTAACTATTTCATTCCCAAATATCATCAATATTAATCATCCCTATAACCGGTAGATTAACTCATAATCTTAAACTTACAATATCAACAATGTAAGTTCCACTATTAAAATTCATTATATACATCCACATTCAAATTCAGATTTAATACCTCAAAATCCACATATCAACACAATTGCAATATAGACATAATGATGTTATCTTAGTCATATTAGTCATCCACTACTATGTTTATTCCATAAATTCATCTATCTTTTATTGCATATCCAATTAAAATTTCATCTCCCATATTATTTAAAGGTCTAAAATTGTTACGAATCATTTCCAACAAGTTTAATTGAACTAAAACCTCTAGAAGCCCCTTGACCCACTGGCAGATCGCATTACCGGCCAGAGAGTCCTCCTCATACAGTTGGCTCCTAGTACGGCGAGCCATAACTAATTCCTGGTAAATTGGATGTGGTTAATATCATCATAAACTAATGTGTCAGGTGTCTCTAAATATAATGTCATCAAGATATGTTCTCTCCGTGTTATCATGTCAATATGTCTGTGTCCCTAGGGTCATAAGTTCTCTACCTGTTATCATGTCAATATGTCTGTGTCCCTAGGGTCATAAGTTTTCTACCTGTTATCATGTCAATATGTCCGTGTCCCTAGGGTCATAACCCAAGCTCTGATACCATAAAAGCTGTCACGCCCCAGACCCAAAAATTTTGAGCTAGGGTGACAACCCGCCGCGTGCCGGGCACGCAAGGCGTCCCGAAACATGACACTGAGTTCAAGAAAAGCAAATACCTATATATCATTCAAGTCCATGGCTTTAATACAATCCATAACTAAAGATTTGGGCTACAAGCTCTACACATAAGCATTACTGGGGTTACATCAACATATGAATCCACTTTATTTTAAATAGAAGCTCCAACGAACCTATGGTTCCTTACACACCACAATAATATAGTCTGGGCATCAAGCCCTACACATAAATACACTGGTATAGCAATAAAACAAGAATCTATATTTGAGTTGAGGTCCATCACTCCAACATGTTATTCTCAAATCTCATGGTCCTGTAATAAAAACATTATAATATTTTCATGAGATTACACTCAGTAAGTAAACCATGTTATGCAGTCAAATCATAGCATGATAATCAATAAACACATAGATAATTTGCATGCTTAATTACTCAAACATGCAATGTAAGTAAACCCATCATTGTTATATTATATCATATGTGTCCCACGGCCCTACAATGCCCCATAACAAAGGAGAGCCGCGGCGGCACATATAAATATAATTCAAATCATTTACACTCATCATTGTTGTATTATATCATAGCAAATTATCAGTGCATATAAACAATTCATATCATATTATATTATATATGTCCCACGGCCCTGCAATGCCCCATAACAAAGGAGAGCCGTGGCGGCACATATAAATATAATTCATTCTTTTGCATTCACAATCACTCCATTATGCAATGTAAGTATTATATCATGCGTGTCCCATGGCCCTGCAATGCCTCATCTGAGCACATCCTCTAGATGTGTATGGCCATAGCAAAGGAGAACCACGGCGGCACTTATGAATATAATACCAATCATTTGCAGCCATAACCGCTCAATTATACTATATAAGTAAACCCACTGTTATACTCTCAATGGTAACTGTAAATGTGACCCACGGCCCTGCAATACTCTATCAGAGCACATCCTCCAGATGCGTGGCCATCAATATCCACAGAACACATTGTACGATGTGTGAGGCCATACCATAACAGAACACACTATCTTCGATGTATGTGGCCATAAGAACTCAACAGAACACACTATCCTCAATGTATGTGGCCATAGAAACTCAACAGAACACACTCTCATCAATGTATGTGGCCATAGGAACTCAACAGAACACATCGTAGAACATGTGGGGTCAACCATAACCGAACACGTCTACAATATGTGGGCCATAACATAACAGAATACATCTCCAGTGTGTGAGGCCATAACATAACAGAATACATCTCCAGTGTGTGAGGCCATAACATAACAGAATACATCTCCAGTGTGTGAGGCCATACATAACAGAACACAACCACAATGTGTGGGGCCATAGTAAAGGAGAACCGCGGCGACACATAACAGTACCTCACATCACTTCAATACATCAATACATCAATCATGTAGCAAAACAGTGGATTATACTTACTGAACAATTGCATGTAATATATCACATCAATGTCATACTAACTGCATCTCTCCTGCATAATAACTGCATCTCTCATGCATAGCAACTGCATCTCTCATGCATAATAACTGCATCCCTCATGCATATCATCCACACATAGCAAAACAGTGGATTGTACTTTTAATTTTTATATCAATATCATAACATTTATATTTTTCATGCTCAGCATTCATTATGAAATAAATCTCAGTCATAGCATATAAACAACAGTATATTGCCAGCATTCATTTAATTAAGCAATGTCCATGAATATTCCATGCATAACACAATATAAATTTCACAATTCAATTACACATATCCTGAAATAATTTATTTAATAACTGATAACTGGCTTACTTACCTCCGCACGCAATCCAACAGATATATCAGCTAATCAGATGTCGGGATACCTGGAGGATTATTTTACACAATTAAATGATTAAAATCTGGATCATGAAATGATTCCTAAGACTCTTCCCTGACCAATCCACGGGCCCAACTTCGGACTCGAATATCTCTCACCATACTCACTCAAATGGGGAAGTAAAATCATACCCAGAAACTAGATTCAACCTAGATTCCAACCATATAATTATTTTATATTTTTCAGCCCGTTACAAGGCCCAAAAACTCTGTCTAAAATGGCCCTATAAAACGGCCCACAAGGCCTGAACCGGCCGGCCCAGCCGGCCCGGTTCAAGCTTATTCCCACCCGATCCCCTGTTTCACCGAACAGGGACGGGAACGTGGCCGGCGGCCGGGGCCGCCGCTGGCCAAATTGAGGGCGGCCCGGCCGCCGGTGGCCGGGCCAGAGCCGGCCGCCGCCGCGGCCGGCCGCCAAACCATCTCTCCCTCCCTCAATTTCTCTCAATCTCCCAAGCTCCTCCGCGCGGCACGGAACCGTGCCGGCGGCACGGCCGGCCACCTTGGCCGGCCGGACCTCCACCGGACGCACGGCCGGCACCGGTGGAGGCGACAGGCCAACGATCGGGCCCGGCGAGGCGGCGAGCACGCCGCCGGGCCCGAACCAACCGACGGAAGGCTTCCGCCACCGCGCGAGAGGAGGGCCAATTGGCCCTCCCTCTCCTCTCTCTCTCCACCACTACCCCCCGGATGCCTCCCCCGGCGCCGGCGGGGTCGCCGGCCAAGGCTCAGGCCCGGCGCGGCGGCGAGCATGCCGCCGGGCCTGAACCAAGGTGATCGGCCGGCTCTCTCATCTCTCTCTCTGTCTCCCTCACGCGCTGTCTCTCTCTCGCTCTCTCTTTCTCTCTCTGATACTCTCTCTCTTCCTCCCTCATGATACTCTCTCTCTGGTTCTCTCTCTCACGCTCGCTCTTTATCTCTCTCTCTAGAAGCCAGGAAATTTACCTGATGGAGGAAGTGCGTCTGCCTGAAGGAAGGGTCCTCATCCTCCCTATTTATTCACTTGAGCAGCACCTCAGATCTGAGTTTACTCGGAAGGCCAAACGCTTCGCCTGGAGCGAAGCGTTAGTCCGGAAACTCAATAGTCAGGAGCTTGGTTCATTTGAACCAAGCCTGGTTCGTCTGAACCAAATCTGGTTCGTTTGAACCGGGTATTACAGCCTATCATAAGAAAAGTATTGATTACAAAAAAACAAAACTGGAAGGAGATGCACATGATATGCATGCACTTATAGTATATGTAGACTGTGCCATGAGTCCTAGAAAGCATGCTAATTCTATCAAACAAGCAGTCCAGAGCATTCTCCATGTGAAACTAAACACTGCACTCGCTTTTCTAAGCAATATAGCTTTTTTCATCTTTTTGCATGATCTAGACAATTCAGCAAACACACTAATGTGGTTCAAAAGATGATGACCCATATTACCAACCTTGTGGACCATCATTTTCCAATGTTTCAGGGGAATAGACATAAATTTTTTAACGTGTTATAATCAAAGGATAATGCAATGAAGGTTATGTTTACCCTTGAATTTCAAAATGCATAAAAATGTCCATAAGACAGCTGTGACACTCTATACTGCTTGAATTTATAGGATAGCTTTGACAAGATTGTGTCAAGATATCTACGGTAGGGTATTTATGTTACGGCATGTCTTGCACAGACTTTTAAAAACAAACCTTAAACTATATTTCATAAAGAAAAGCTACTATCTCATGAAAATTGAATGCTACAGAGATGATAGACTGGTTTTCATAAGAAAGAGTAGAAAACTGCAGGTAACACAAAAAAGAGAATGCCAGTGGAAACAAGGAAACATAACATAGATGTTTAAAACCAATTTCTGAAAGTTAACAAGCATATGTGCCTTACATATTACAAGAATTATAGCTGACATAAGAAAATTAGTTCCAAGAGAAAAAAAAACAAGCACACTCATGAGCATCCTAACATAATATTCTTGTTTAGCTAGCCAGACCAAATCTGGGTAGAATATATTTAGATGGGATCAAACTCTCTGCTTATATTAGCAGTTGTGTCCCTGCAAACATGCTGTATGCACAAGTTCTGAAACATGATGTGCAACTACCAATAAATGAGCATGTTAATGTCAAGATCCCTTAGACTACGAAAGCATGGAGACCAATGATAAATGTCTCACTGTAGAGCCTGGTGTGGTACTCCAAAGCTTAAATCCTAGGGTGGAGGTTTGTAGGCTCCACAGGGTTAAGGCCCAGGTTGTTGAGTCTTGAGGGGCTAGTCTATCATTGGGCTGGGTTTGGGCCCAAGGTGTGGATTGGTCCAAGGGAGTTTTTTTTAGGGTTTATTATCCATATAATAAGGCACCGGTTCATGTGTGGTGTTGGTTTTATTTTGGTGGCCGTCATGGGGACAGGTTATATATAGTCATGTAACGATGATGATTATAGATGAATGAATGAAACCCTTTTCTCCCTAGAATAAGCTATCCTTTCTCTTTCTCCTCCTCTCTTTCTCACATATAGATGCCCTAGGTTTCTAGGGTTTTATTGCTGCCATCTTTGCCCTAGCCATCTTCTTGGAGCCGCCTCTCTCAAAGAAGGAGAAGGAAGAAACCCTAGCAGCACCTTCTTCTTGGGCAACGTATCTTGATTTTCTGGATCAGATCTGAAGGTTCACGTGAGGAAGAAGAGAGGCCACGACCCTCTCTTACAATCTTGAGGCGGAAGAAACCAAGGAAAATCCTAGTTGCTAATCAATCTGGGAAGATTACCAAGATCAAGATCCAAAATTCTGCTGCAGAAATTTCAGCAGGGATATCATCTCGCTTCCGCATCTCCACACGACTTGGGGCTGGTCGAATGCGTGCTATGCTCCAAGAGTAGAAAGAGGACGATCCACTCTTCACTCACCTCCCTCCATACAGAAGAAAGCCAAGGGCAGCAAAAAGAGACACCTGCCATTATAGATGCTCTCACATTGCTAGAGGTTTACAACAAACAAACCATATTTTGGCAATATATAGTCATTTATAGAATAACCAAGTAATCAGAGCCACACCTGCAAAGAATATCTTGGATAGGATGACCAAAGGTTGGATAGGCTTCCACCATATTACCAACCATAGTGCAATTTGTGAACAATTAAAACAGGAAACTATCCAAGCATCCTAAGCTAGGGCCATGCTAGAAAAAAATTACTATTGTTTTGAATTTTAAAGAGAACAATCCCAGAACATACATCACTCTTCAAACAATGACAGATTTAACAAAAGAATAGCTTCTTTGTTGTAAGCATGCCAAAATGTGAAGACACTGACCTGTGCAATACAAGATGTAAGAAATGCCATAGTAGTTATTTTAGTATGGTTGCACTGCAAAAGCATGCTAAACATAATAAAGAATGAAAGGTACAGAATGTTAGACATGTTATTTCTTCACCAAAAAAGCCAACTATTAACCATCAGAGGTGAAGGTTTAGGCAAGATTCAAACACCTCAAACAAGATATGGACATTAGTGGATGCTGAAATTTTAATGAAAATAAGCATGGCATGCATTAGCCAGCCGGCTCAACTTTCATCCAGATAAGATTTTGGCATGTTAAAGCAAGAAAGTTAAGTTGAATAAGCCATATAGAATAATCCTGACAAAGTAGGTCCAGAAAAAACTATCATAACTGGCCAACTCACTATGCTAACCCCAACAGAATCATGCAAAAGAGAACCTGTTTTCCAATTTTTTGTTTTTATTACAAAAGAAAACATAATTGATTACCACACGAGTGTTTGTTTTTACAAATCTGAAAATAAAATGGAAACAAAGTTTTCACATTCATTTCTTAAAAACAGTAAAATCAAAAAATAATACCAAACTTAGCTGAAATTATTGCATTGAAATTAATATATTAGTAAAGTTTTCAAATTGATGAAAGTCTATTACTCATTCCCTAGTATTATGCAACTAAAGCCAACTTGTATGATTAGTTGATACAGTTCGCTAACAAGCACAGTTTCAATGGTTGAGGATGGTTTGGCCATGCCTAAATTCCCAATATAAGTGAAACTAAGCCTGAAGCATAATAGATTTATCGTTCTTGAAATCCCCATAAATTTCTTAAAGCCCAAATCGAACTCAAGCACATAACTTTTCCCTACTATCATCTCCTATACAAATCTATTTAAGCCTCAGACAATGCACAGCAAGGACTGACCTTTGAACTTGCAATAGAAACAAACAATTCAAGGGCCAAATTAATTCGATTTAACTAGGGCATGGCAGTTTGCCAGTGTTTAAAAATAATGGAAGTTGTGAAGATTAATTCAAGTGATTAGATTAATCAAAAAGTAAGGAAGGCTAGAGAGAACTGAAAACAAGAGAATTCCAACAACCAATACAAAAGATTTACTGCATCTCCTAGTTGAAGAATGCCTATTTACAATGGTTAGGGCACATGAACTTGGTATTGCCACAGTATTAGCCTCCTACAAACCATTGGTATCCATTATTCATCATCCTTACTATCATCTACCTCACATTTGAGCCCATGTCCCCAAATTATTTTATCTAGGCCTGAAAATATACCTTGACCATTTCATCTCTATTGCAATTTTCATGCCCATTAACTTCAGGATAATTGTAACAGCACACTGCACTGAATCATGATCCACTTTTATTTCTAGCATCACAATAAAGAAACCATCCACCTCTCTTGGAGTTCCATCATTCATCATGCATTAATTGCATCAACTATGTCCATACTTGAATAACATAAACTGCCACATTAATTGCATAGAACGTCAGTCTAAGCCCATCAGTAGATACCGTCCGTGCCTGCCATAAATTGCATTTCAAAAATTTCAGTGCCAACAGAAACTAGGCAAGCATCCAGACTTAAAAAAAAAAAAAAAAAAAGAAGCAAAAGTTAAAAAGCTCACATGATAATATATTTCTGCCCAAAATAATACCAAGAGTGCATAGGTAGTGAAGAATGCAAGACTTGGCAGATCAAGAAGAATATATGCTGGACGATCTGGAAAGAAGAGCTCACAAAAGCTATAGCATAAATTCACTTCAAATAAAACACCCCGGGATAAGGACAGGTGAAAGAATGAAGCAAACCTCAGGCTTCAATTGTTGCACACGCCGACGTAATAAAAAGACAACTGATCTAACTGAAAAACCAAACTTACACTTATGAAGGGGGCTTTAATACATTTTATAGATGGACACTAACCCCCGTTGACGAGGAAGTTCAAGAAATAAAAGACCTTTTGTGTTGTCCAACCATACCACAGAACTTTACATTCAATTCTTACTAATTGGATCTACAAAATAAAGAATTTTAGTATCAAATGATAGCTATTACTCCATAAAAGCCCAAGTTCATTGTCAAAAAAAAAAAAAATACAAACCCCGTGAAACACGAGTTCTTGTGATTAAATAAAGCTCCTAAAATCAATACCAAACGACTACAATCGTATTATATATCTTTATGCTCTAAATCTTTCAAACTTTCGGTTCTGACTGCAAGATTGTTTGTGTATGAGAACAAATAAATCTTAACCCTGGGGACTGTCTCCGCATTGCAGGATTGAAACCCTAGCGAACAGAAAAAAAAAAAATCAATTTCAAAAAATAAAAGAAACGGAAAAAAAATCAATTTAAACTTATTCATGGAATTGCTTGAAGAGAGGAGAAAGGAAATATTACAAGAGCGACGGCTGAAACGAATCCGAAGAGCCCGGCGAGGGTTTGGAAGATCCGGTCCTGCCACAATGTCGAGTCGTTCACCTCGTCCCACCAATCCCCGGCGATCGGAGGCGCCAGATATTCGAAAACTCGAGAGAGGGAAAGTAATCCCCGGAGAAACGGGCTCTCTACTGCATGGGAATTTCTAAATACACCACAAAAACTACTCTCTACACCCACACTTAAAATATATATATCCAATTTATTTCATTATATAATAATCTTTATATCCTTTTTGGATTTTTCTTCGCACCCCTTCCTCAGTCAAAACCACCTTCATACCCCTTTCTCAATCAAAACCATCCCCTAGCGAGTTGGAAAGAATCTACGGACGCAAAGATTTTTTTTTTACCTGTTTCTATTTTTTTTTTTCTTAAATCATGCTCTCGATTCGGCCAAACAAGATGTTCATTGTTTAGCCTGGGCAAGCTGAACACTCATGCTCTGTTCAGTTTGGTTAGTCCGAACAGTTCAAAAATATTCGGAGATTACTCACCGCCGCTCACAACCGATAAATGGGAGAGAAATAGCTTGCCTTCGCTCGCAGTTGCACGCCGTAGCTTGCTGCCACACCCTGGCCGTCGTTTGCTGCTGAATGCTACCTCATGAGGTCAGTTGACCTCGTAAAAAATAAAATTTTTTTTGGATGGTCCCAAAGGCCGACAGACTCCAGCGCCAGCCATTAGCGTCTGCCTCCAGCGCCGACCTCCAGCGCCAACCTCCAAAGCCGGCACCTCAAAGATAGTTGGCCCCAAAGGCCGACACATACCAAGACCGGCGTCTCCAAGGCCGGCACCTCGAAGACAGTCGGCCTCAAAGGCCGACACCTACCAAGACCGGCGCCTCCAAGGCCGGCACCTCGAAGACAGTCGGCCCCAAAGGCCGACGACTCCAAGACCGGCGCCTCCAAGGCCGGCACCTCCAAGACAGTCGGCCCCAAAGGCCGACACTTTCCAGCCGGCCCCGACATCTCCAACCCAGGCGGCCCCAGCTCCTATCCGGCCACGACATCTCCAAGCTAGGCGGCCCCGGTTCCTAGCCGGCCCCGGCGTCTCCAAGCCAGGCTGCCCCAGCACGTTCCTAGCCAGCCCCGGCCTCTCCAAGCCAGGCGGCCCCGGCACGTTCCCAACCGGCCCCGGCGTGTCCAAGCCAGGCGGCCCTGGTTCCTAGCCGGCCCCGGCCTCTCCAAGCCAGGCGGCCCCGGCACGTTCCCAGCCGGCCCCGGCCTCTCCAAGCCAGGCAGCCCCGGCACGTTCCCAGCCGGCTCCGGCCTCTCCAAGCCAGGCGGCCCCGGCACATTCCTAGGCGGCCCCGGCCTCTCCAAGCCAGGCGGCCCCGGCACGTTCCTAGCCGACCCCGGCCTCTCCAAGCAAAGCGGCCCCGGCACCTTTCCCAGCCGGTCCCGGCGTGTCCAACCCAGGCGGCCCCGGCCTCTCCAAGCCAGGCGGCCCCGGCACGTTCCTAGCCGTCCTCGGCCTCTCCAAGCCAGGCGGCCCCGGCACATTCCTAGCCAGCCCCGGCCTCTCTAAGCCAGGCGGCCCCGACACCTTCCTAGCCGGCCCCGGCGTCTCCAACCCAGGCGGCCCCAGCTTCTAGCCGGCCACGGCGTCTCCAAGCTAGGCGGCCCCGGTTCCTAGCCGGCCCCGGCGTCTCCAAGCCAGGCGGCCCCGGCACGTTCCTAGCCGGCCCTGGCCTCTCCAAGCCAGGCGGCCCCGGCACGTTCCTAGCCGGCCCCGGCCTCTCCAAGCATGTCACCCTCGACACTTCCCAGCCAGCCCCGGTGTCTCCAACCCAGGCGGCCCCAGCTCCTAGCCGGCCACAGCGTCTCCAAGCTAGGCGGCCTCGGTTCCTAGCCGGCCCCGGCGTCTCCAAGCCAGGCGGCCCCGGTTCCCAGGCGGCCCCGGCGCCTTCCCAGGCGGCCCCGATTCCCAGTCGGCCCCGGCGCTTCCAAGCAGGTCACCCCCGACACTTCCTCCACGTCTCCAGTCCCGCATAGTCGGCTAAGGCCGTCCCGGCCGGCCCGACTCGGCCCCGGGACTCCCCAGTTCCCGCTAGATCAGCCCCAGCAGCTCAAGGAACCGCTCTCTGATGCGCGCCGCCTGACAACGCCAGACGTCCGCCGCCCAACAGCCCCGCTGCTGATGGGACGCAACCCACCAACCAGCCCAGATTCACAAGGGCTCAGCAGACGCTCTGACTTCACGCCATCTCTTCCTCACGCCACCCCACGTGGTCATGCCAGGGTCAATCCCTATAAAAAGGTGAACCCACTCACCAAACAGGTATGCGCGATAACCCCCAAAATGGCCATCTCAACTCTCAAAGGAATTCCTCCTCCCTGAGAGCCCCTTTTTTCCACACAAAACAGGGCTCACTCGAGCCTTTCTTCAGCTGTGACCTCAGTCACTAACTTGGCCGTCGGAGGGTCCCGCCGGAGCCCCCTCCGGTCCCGGGACTTCCTTGCAGGCAACCCGGTGAGGCGAGGATTCGAGGAGCGCCTCCGTTCCTGACGTCCAGGAGAGGTAATCGAGCATCATCAGATTGGCGCACCAGGAAGGGGGATAAGAAAAAGTAGTGAACGTTCTCCCTGAGCAACATCTTTCGTCCCCCCTCTTCTTCCAGAAGCCATGGTAGTGACCCGAGCTCAGGACGCCTCCATCAGCTGCCCAGCGGGGTTTGCCCCACCAACTAGACAGCAGGAGGTCAATCCCCCTGCTGCCGACCCTCCGGTCGCTTGCCCGCCGCCGGACGCCGCTGTCCAAACAGCGGAGCGGCTGGCGACTCTTTCCCAGCAAGTCCAGAATCTCACCGCCATGATCCACGGGCTCCAGCAACAACAATCCGTGGCCACCCAGCATCAAACTGCTCCCCTCGCCAGTCAGTAGTCGGCGAGGAGAGGCTCCTCTCGGCGGGAGGCCGGTCGGCGAGAGACCGGCCGACGTCAAGTTTCCCCTAAGAAGCCTCGACGCGAGCCCTCCAAGCGGCCACGGTCCTCTGATCGCGGCCCCAACAAATTTCCTCCCAAGCCACATCATCACGAGGAACCCAGACGGAAGTCCCGACTTCCGTCTCCATCTCCGTCTGCCTCCTCTTCTTCTTCTTCCTCCGAGCCACCTCGGAGGGCCCCGACGATCAGCCGCCAGGCAGAGGAACCCCTGGAAGAGTACAACAGGCAACTAGACGAGCTCGCCAAGAAGATCAACCGTCAGCCGGAGGAAGAGTTTGACACTCGTCCTCCTTACACTCGCCGCATCCTGGAGGAACCGGTTCCCTCGAGGTTCCGCTTCCCCTAGGTGGACTCGTATGACGGTACGACCGACCCCCTCGACCACCTCAAGAGTTACAAAGCTATGATACAAATCCAGGGCGCCCAAGATGCCCTCCTCTGCAAGGCCTTCCCCGCAACTCTGCGGAAGGCCGCCTGTGCATGGCACTCACGTCTGCCCCCTCACAGCATCGACTCCTTCCGGGAGTTGGAGAAGGCATTTTTGGCCCACTTTAACGCCTGCCGCCGGATCCCAAGGGTGGCAGACAGCCTCTTCTCCGTCCACCAGAAGGAAGGAGAGTCACTGTGGAACTTCGTGTCCCGATTCAAAACCGCCGCCCTCGAGGTCTACCATCTCGACGACGCAGTGGCCTCCCTAGCGCTAAAGCGGGGACTCCTTCCGTCCCGCTTCACCTTCTCCCTGGATAAGAAGCCCCCAAGCTCTTATTCCGACATCCTCCTCCGGACCCAGAAGTACATTCGCGCCAACGAGGCCGACTCGTCCAAAAGGAAAGCCGGCAGGAGTTCTAATAAGAAGTCAACACCCACGGAGCCAGCTAAGGGACGATCCAGGCAGCCCGAACCACCCCGTCGCTTTGACCACCGGCCCCAGGCGCTGGTTCCTAAGGGGCGGTTTACTCCTCTCACGGCTCCGATCTCCCACATCCTGCTAGAGATTGAGGAGGAGCCTTACTTTCAACGCCCACGTCCCCTAAAGTCAATAAACCCCCACAACAAAGAGCTTTACTGCTGGTATCACCAAGACTATGGGCATGACACCGAAGATTGCCGCCAGTTGAAGAAGGCCATTGAAAAGTTTGTCCAGCAGGGCCACTTGGGCAGGTTCGTTCGAGGAAACCTCGCGGCCCTAGGTGCGTCGGCACCTCCAGCGCCTCAGATTTGCCCCAACAATGCCCCAACGGAAGGAATAATAGCATGACCTCATGAGGGGCGAGCAGCAGCTCGGGGAGCCGACGGAAGGAAGCAAGATGGCATCAAAATGGGAAGCTTCTCCCCCACATTCAGAATGCGGACGGTATTATCAGTAGCTTGCTGATCCTTTAATAAAGTATTATTCAGAATATCCTTATCTTATCATGCTCTTGGGATGAGTGTATTTCTTAGACAGAGACCGGCTCCGCATCGGCAACGAAGATCGACTCCGCGTCGGCACCAAAGACCAGCTCCGTGTCGGCACCAAAGACCGGCTCCGCGTCGGCAACGAAGACCGACTCCGCGTCGGCACCAAAGACTAACTCCGTGTTGGCAACAAAGACCGGCTCCGCGTCAGCACCAAAGACCGGCTCCGCATCGGCAACAAAGACCGACTCCGCGTCGGCACCAAACACCAACTCCGCGTTGGCAACAAAGACCGACTCCGTGTCGGTACCGAAGACCGGCTCCACGTCGGCAACAAAGACCGACTCCGCGTTGGCACCGAAGACCGGCTTCGCGTCGGCGCCAAAGACCAACTCCACATTGGCAATAAAGACCGACTCCGCGTCGGCACCAAAGACCGACTCCGCGTCGGCATCAAAGACCAACTCCGCGTTGGCAACAAAGACCGGCTCCGCGTCGGCAACAAAGACCGGCTCCGCGTTGGCAACAAAGACCGACTCCGCGTTGGCAACAAAGACCGACTCCGCGTCGGCACCAAAGACCAACTCCGTGTCGGCAACAAAGATCGACTCCGCGTCGGCAACAAAGACCGACTCCGCGTCGGCACCAAAGACCGACTCCGCGTCGGCACAAAGACCGACTCCGCGTTGGCACCAAAGACCGACTCCGCGTCGGCACCAAAGACCGACTCCGCATCGGCAACAAAGACCGACTCCGCGTCGGCAACAAAGATCGACTCCGCGTCGGCACCCTAGACCGGCTCCGTGTCGGCACCCTCAAGCTCAAGACCTGCGGATTCCAATCAACAGAGTTTCCTGGGGGTAGACCAACCTTGCAAAAGGAGACCAATTTCTTTAAAAAAAAAGGAACCTGACGACTCTCAGCTCTCAGGTCATCCTCCGGGGTTCAAAAGGTTCTCGACGGCCTCAACTCTGCCTCATCGGCTTCATCTTGGCCTCAACGGCTAACTGACAAGCGTCCCCCCAAAGTTAGCGTACGCTGCTTTCAGTTGCGGGCATGAGGTAATCAATCTGCCTCCAAAAAATTTCTCGAAGTTTTACACTCCTTTCGCTTAGCTGATGCGGGGCACGCAAGCTCAAGGAGTGTGGGGGGGCATTTAATGGGGCCAGTTGATCCCATGAAAAATAAAATTTTTTTGGACGGCCCCAAAGGCCGATAGACTCCAGCGCCAGCCGCCAGCGTCGGCCTCCAGCGCCGGCCTCCAGCGCCAACCTCCAAAGCCGGCACCTGGAAGATAGTCGGCCCAAAAGGCCGACACCTACCAAGATCGGCGCCTCCAAGGCCGGCACCTCGAAGACAGTCGGCCCCAAAGGCCGACACCTACCAAGACCGGTGCCTCCAAGGACGGCACCTCGAAGACAGTCGGCCCCAAAGGCCGACGGCTCCAAGACTGGCGCCTCCAAGGCCGGCACCTCCAAGACAGTCGGCCCCAAAGGCCGACACTTCCCAGCCGGCCCCGGCGTCTCCAACCCAGGCGGCCCCAGCTCCTAGCCAGCCACGGCGTCTCCAAGCTAGGCAGCCCCGGTTCCTAGCCGGCCCCGGCATGTTCCTAGCCGGCCCCGGCCTCTCCAAGCCAGGCGGCCCCGGCACATTCCCAGTCGGCCTCGGCATGTCCAAGCCAGGCGGCCCCAGTTCCTAGCCGGCCCTGGCCTCTCCAAGCCAGGCGGCCCGGCACGTTCCCAGCAGGCCCCGACCTTTCCAAGCCAGGCGGCCCCGGCACGTTCCTAGCCGGCACCGGCCTCTCCAAGCCAGGCAGCCCCGGCATGTTCCTAGCCGGCCCCGGCCTCTCCAAGCCAGGCGGCCTCGGCACCTTTCCCAGGCGGCCCCGGCGTGTCCAACCCAGGCGGCCCCGGCACGTTCCTAGCCGGCCCCGACCTCTCCAAGCCAGGCGGCACTGGCACGTTCCTAGCCGGCCCCGGCCTCTCCAAGCCAGGCGGCCCCGGCACATTCCTAGCCGGCCCCGGCCTCTCTAAGCCAGGCGGCCCCGGCACCTTCCTAGCCGGCCCTGGCGTCTCCAACCCAGGCGGCCCCAGCTCCTAGCCGGCCACGGCGTCTCCAAGCTAGGCGGCCCCGGCACGTTCCTAGCCGGCCCCGGCGTCTCCAAGCCAGGCGGCCCCGGCACGTTCCTAGCCGGCCCCGGCCTCTCCAAGCCAGGCGGCCCCGGCACGTTCCTAGCTAGCCCCGTCCTCTCCAAGCAGGTCACCCCCGACACTTCCCAGCCGGCCCCGGCGTCTCCAAGCCAGGCGGCCCCAGCTCTTAGCCGGCCACGGCGTCTCCAAGCTAGGCGGCCCCGGTTCCTAGCCGGCCCCGGCGTCTCAAAGCCAGGTGGCCCCGGTTCTCAGTCGGCCCCGGCGCTTCCAAGCATGTCACCCCCGACACTTCCTCCACGTCTCCAGTCCCGCCTAGTCGGCTAAGGCCGTCCCGGCCGGCCCGACTCAGCCCCGGGACTCCCCGGTTCCCGCCAGATCAGCCCCAGCGGCTCAAGGAACCGCTCTCTGACGCGCGCCGCCCGACAACGCCAGACGCGCGCCGCCCAACAGCCCCGCTGTTGATGGGACGCAACTCACCAACCAGCCCAGATTCACGCAAGGGCTCAGCATATGCTCTGACTTCACGCCATCTCTTCCTCACGCCACCCCACGTGGTCATGCCAGGGTCAACCCCTATAAAAAGGTGAACCCACTCACCAAACAGGTATGCGCGATAACCCCCAAAATGACCATCTGAACTCTCAAAGGAATTCCTCCTCCTGATAGCCCCTTTTTTCCACACAAAACAGGGCTCACTCGAGCCTTTCTTCAGCTGTGACCTCAGTCACTAACTTGGCCGTCGGAGGGTCCCGCCGGAGCCCCCTTCGGTCCCGGGACTTCCTTACAGGCAACCCGGCGAGGCGAGAATTTGAGGAGCGCCTCCGTTCCCGACGTCCAGGAGAGGTGATCAAGCGTCATCACTACCTTTCGCTGCCGAGGAGGAAGGGGAGCTAGAGGGGAAGAAGAGGAAGGGGAATGGGAAGGAGAGCGTGTAGGGAGGGAAAGGGGGGAATTTTTATTTGCACCGCCCAAATTAGTCGGTACATCCCCTCAATTTTTTTTTTTAAAAAAATTTAAAATTTCTAATTTTTTTTACACCCCCGCCCTCTCACATCTCCTCTATGTTATCACCCCTTCCTCTTTCTCTATCTCCTCTTCAGCACCGTCCCTTTTTCCTCCCGACGCCCTTCTTCTCTCTCTTCTCTCCTCTTCAGCACCGTCCCCTTTCCCCTCCCCGGCACCCTTATGCCTCCCATCTCCTTTCCTCCCCGTCTCTCTCTTTTCCAACACTCCCCACTCCTCGACATCGGCCCTCTCTCAGTACCTCTTAGCCTCCGTCTCCTCTCCACTTCCTGGCACCAGCTCTCTCCGACCCTGGCACCCCCTTGGCACCATTCGGCCAAACACGGCCGAACGAATGGCTTCCGTTCGATCCTGTTTGGCCGAACGAAAGCCCTCCATTTGGTTTGTTTGGTCGAACATAGGCCCTCTGTTTGGCTTGGCCTATCGAGCCGAACAGAATGGCTTTTGTTCGGCCAAACAGAACCGAACATAAGTCCTCTGTTCGACTCTATTTGATCGAACGGTGTCAAAGAAGGAGCCAATGAAGGAGGAGGAGGCACTGAGCCGGTGCCGAGAAGTGGGGAGGAGATGGGGCCAAGGAGGGTGGTACTAGGGAGAGGAGGAGATGGGGGCGGTGTCGGAAAGAGGGGGAGGGAAGAAGACGGGAGCGGGAGGTGTGGAGAGAAAAGGAGGGAGGGTAGTTTAGAATTTTTTTTAAATAAAAAATGAGGGGTGTGGAGACAATTTGAACGGTGTAAATAGAAATTCCCAGAAAAGGGTGTAAAAAGAAATTAGGGATGGGGGCGGAGAGAAATAGGGGTGGGTTTGAGGGTAGTTTAGATATTTTTTAAATTTTAAGGGGTGTAGAGAGAAAATATATGGGTGTGGAGAGTAATTTAAAATTTTTTAAAGTTTTGGGATGTGGAGAGTAATTTTTGTGGTGTATTTAGCAGCTTCTCGGCTGCAAGGAGGACAGACGCCAAGCGGCCCAGACCAATTACAAATTGTGCTGAAAATGGGCTCGGGCTGGCCCGTCGCCCGTAGGGTCTGGGCTGAGTAACGAGGCCAACAAATTTCTGGACGGGCTCAGGTTGCAGAATGGCCCAGCCCTGTCCCGGGGCCCAAGCCTGGCCCGAAGAATGCTTGAAGCGGTCCCTGTCTTCCCACAGAAGATCGTTTCTTTTCCTTTTTCGAGTGAAAAAGTCTTCCTACACCGGAAACGGTACAGAAAGACTGCACCGGCGCGCGGCATTGGCCGCGCGCCCGTGCGGACGCGCGTGTCGCGCGTCACACGCGCGACCGCACGGGCGCACGGTCAATGCCATGCGCCGATGCGCGACTTAATGCACCGCTCCCAGTGCACTAAGTTGTTTCCTTTTCGAGTACTGTCACCAGCGGCTCCTTCCCATCAACGAGCTCCTTTGGGTAGACACAACGCTCGCCACTCGAAGGGGAATTCTTCAGAGAAGAAGGAAGAGATGGGTGCTAAAATTTAGGAGTGGAGAAGGGGAATGGGGATGAGGTTGAGAGCTGGAGAGAAGAAAGGGGTGGGGTGGGGTGGGGTCTGGGGGCATTGCAGTGGCCACTGGTTGCATGGTGTGGTTCGAAGCCTCGAATGATCGATTAGGTGGCAGGAGGAAGGCATGGAGTCGGATTTTGAGGGGATCGTACGAAGTAATGGGTGCCAAAGGTCTTGGGCTTCAATCTCATCTTTATTAGTGTTAAAAGGCAAGGGATATTTGAGACAATTCTGCCTCTATTAGGTACCTCTGTGCCATGGAGGGAAAATAGATGAAGTTTAATTATAAAAACGTTCCGTCACCACTGACATACCGCTTGATTTAATAGGATTTGCATTGTACATTACAAGGCAAGGTATCATAAGAAACTAGAAAAATTATGATGCTAACTTCTTCCTTACAATATTAAAGAAATGATGTAGAAATATAATTTATGAAGACCCCACATTGAGATCCATAGCCTTTGGATTTCACCAGGGACTGGAGTTGGCTTACAAGGCATCTTTTTTTATGAAGACCCGATCGCTTTGAGCTAGTGTTCTTGAGTGTTAGTTGTGACTTCAGGGATGCACCAAGATCACTCCTTCGTCCTCAGAGTCCTGTAAGAAGTCTCGTAGCTGGAGATTTCAGCTAGAATCCTCTGACGCCTAAGTTAGCAATCAGGAACACAGCTGTAGTTTTTGAGAAGAAGAAAAAATGTCTCCGAAGTGAGTTGTTTCAGGCTTAAGAAAAATCCCCTCCTTTGTTTGCTCTTATCTTCCTTTTATCCTCCTCTCTTTCTCTGCTCAGGTCTGAATATCATGACGCGTTAGTACTCTTACAGATAGAATGACGGAGATGGTCGGATTGGATCTGCATCCATTGATCCGACATCATTAGTGCTTTTCCAAGAATAATCGACTTTTGATACTTGTTTAGCCAGAGTCATTAAATTCTATTGGTGACTTTTTGGGCCTAAGTGGTTTTTCTGACTTGAAATGATCGGTACTTTATGGCAGGTAATCGCCTTTTAATGCTTATTTTGTCAGAGTCATTAAATTCTGCTAATGACTTTTTAAGCCTCAGTGGCTTTTCTGACTCGAAATAATCGATATTTTATGGCAGGTAATCACCTTTTGATGCTTATTTGGCCAGAGTCATTAAATTCCGCTAATGACTTTTAGGCTGGAATCCTCTAAAGAGGATGCCCAAATCGACGTTTCCTATCTCGTCAAATCTGTGAGGTTCCAGAAGGAGATTCATGCTCAGGATCGGCCCGGAGGCCGTCTAAGGGCCGAGCGCTATCGGGGCCACCTAAGCCTGGCCCCGGGGCCGCCTAGGGGCCAAACATAGCTGTGGCCGCCTAGGACTAGCTCGAGGGCCGGGTAGGGGCCAAACATCACTGTGGCCGACTAGGACCAGCCCGAGGGCCGGCTAGGGGCCAGACATAGCTGTGGCCGCCTAGGACCAGTCCGAGGGTCGGCTAGGGGCCAAACATAGCTGTGGCCGCTTAGGGCCAGCTCGAGGGCCGGCTAGGGCCAGACATAGCTGTGGCCGTCTAGGACTAGCCCGAGGCCGGCTAGGGGCCAAACATAACTGTGGCCGCCTAGGACCAGCCCGAGGGCTGGCTAGGGGCTTAATATCAATGTGGCCACTTAGGATCAGCCCGAGGGCCGGTTAGGGGCCAAACATAACTGTGGTTGCCTAGGACCAGCCCGAGGGCCGAGCCTGACATAACTGTGGCCGCCTAGGACCAGCCCGAGGACCAGCAGGAGCTTGACATCGCTGTGGCCGCCTAGGACCAGACTGAGGGCCGCTAGGGGCTTAATATCACTGCGGCCGCCTAGGATCAGCCCGAGGTCCGGCTAGGGGCCAAACATAACTGTGGCCGTCTAGGACCAGCCCGAGGGCCGGCTAGGGGCTTAATATCACTGTGGCCGCCTAGGACCAGCCCGAGGGCCAGCTAGGGGCCAAACATAACTGTGGCCACCTAGGACCAGCCCGAGGGCCGGCTAGGAGCCTGACATAACTGTGGCCGCCTAGGACCAGCCTGAGGGCCGGCTAGGAGCCTGACATCGCTGTGGCCGCCTAGGACCAGACCGAGGGCCGGCTAGGGGCTTAATATCACTGCGGCCGCCTAGGACCAGCCCGAGGGCCAGCTAGGGGCCAAACATAATTGTGGCCCCCTAAGATCAGCCCGAGGGCCGGCTAGGAGCCTGACATAACTGTGGCCACCTAGGACCAGCCCGAGGGTCAGCTAGGGGGCCGAACATCGCCATGGCCGGCTAGAACCAGACCGAGGGCCGGCTAGGGGCTTAATATCACTGCGGCCGCCTAGGATCAGCCCGAGGGCCGGCTAGGGGCAAACATAACTGTGGCCGCCTAGGACCAGCCCAAGGGCCGGCTAGGAGCCTGACATAACTGTGGCCGCCTAGGAGCAAACCGAGGGCCGGCTAGGGGCTTAATATCGCTGCGGCTGCCTAGGACCAGCCCGAGAGCCGGCTAGAGGCCAAACAGAACTGTGGCCACCTAGGACCAGCCCGAGGGCCGGCTAGGAGCCTGACATAACTGTGGCCGCCTAGGACCAGTCTGAGGACCGGCTAGGGGGCCAGCATAGCTGTGGCCGCCTAAGATCAGCCTGAGGGCCGGCTAGGGGCTAGACATCGCTGTGGCCGCCTAGGACCAGCCCGAGGGCCGGCTAGGGGTCAAATGTTATTTTACCATGTGGCTTTTTACTGGCCACATCACAAGGTATCATAAGAAACTAGAAAAATTATGATACTAACTTCTTCCCTACAATATTAAAGAAATGATGTAGAAATATAATTTATGAAGACCCCACACTGAGATCCATAGCCTTTGGATTTCACCGGGGACTGGAGTTGGCTTGCAAGGCATCTTTTTTATGTATTGTGTGAAACTTAGTTCTTTTAAGCTAACTTACTTTTAAATTAAGTTGTAATTAAACTGGAATGTGGTTAAAAAATTATATATTTAGGATTGAATTTATATTCATAATGTTTGGTATTGATTTATCTTTTTAAAATATTTTAAATAACTCAAATTGAAGTTCAATTAAGGAAGTAAAAGTTATTATCAATTTAATGAACATCTCACCTTCAAATAAATCATGAAAATACCATTTTGATGATAATTAAGGATGATTTTTGCTCTTTTTATCTGAATTTTTATATTTAAAAAATTATGTTTGATAAGTAAGAAGTTAGTTTTGAGTCAAAATTTATTTTTAAATATTTAAATTAACATTTATCTTTTTATTTTCTTAAAAAAATTAGAATCCTACAAAAATTGAAAAGTCTATTTGTTTTAGAAGATTGGTATGATACCTATTTATCTTATAACTCAAGTATCTATTTTTTACATATTTTATGGATATGAAACCTAGGAGGTTTATTTATTTAAAAAATTAATATTTATAAAGAGTAAGAAATCTATCTGCTTTAGGAGTCAGGAATCTATTTTAAATATTTAGTTGATATTTATCTCTTTGGTTTCTTAAAGGAATCAATATCTTACTAAAACTAAAAGTTTATTTGTTTTAAGAAATTAGTATTATAACGCTTTAAGTCTACCTACTAGCTCAATTAACTAGCTTGTGGGCCAAAATTATGTGGCCTAAAAAGTCAAGTGAAAGTTAATTAATGACAGATAAACTTGAGTTATGAATACATAATGCATTTCTTTTCCATCCAATGAAAGGTTAAATTTTGAGTATCAAAATCTTTCCCTTATAATGTGACATTCTCATCGCACGCCACAAGCTATCTAAGGCTATGTTTGAGAAAGAGGATAAAAGGATATCCCCTAGATAGCTCCTCTTATTCTCAAAAGCTACAACTGCACCGGTTAGTTGGAAATAATTTTAACCAAAAGGGATAACCCATGTGTTATCCCCTCAATTTATTTTTTAGGAAGTAACATGGGTTATCCCCTCAATTTATTCCCTAGGAAGTAATATGGGTTATCCCCTCAATTTATTCCCTAGGAAGTAACATGGGTTATCCCCTCATTTTATTCCCTAGAAAGTAGGGGAATAGCTGATTATTTTCTCATCTATGGATTTACATTTTTGCATTTGATATGATCAATGGGATAGCCAGAGATATCCTATGAGAAAACTCTATCATGTGCACTTATCCAGTGATAGTTTTTTTCCTTATCAAAATTACCTAAAATCTGCCCAAAGTCTACCATTATTCCATGGTCCTAAGTCCACCTGCTAGCCCAATTAACTAGCTTGCGGGTTGAAACTATGTGATCCAAAAACTTGAGTAGAAATTAATTGGTAGTAAGTAAACTTGAGTTATAAGTACACAATACATTTCTTTTCATCTAATGTGAGACTAAATTTGGGGTATCAAATGAAGAGAAAAGAGAAATCTATTTGTTTTAGAGGTCAAGAATATATTTTTAAACATTTAATGGATATTTATCTCTTTGGTTTGTTAAAAGAATCAAAATTCTACTAAAACTAGAATGTTTATTTGTTTTAGGAGATTGGTGTCTTTTAAAGAGTACAGAGTGAGGAATCTATTTATGGTCAGGAATCTATTTTCAAACATTTAATGGGTATTTATCTCTTTGGTTTTTTAAAGGAATCAATATCCTAATAAAATTAAAAAGTTTATTTCTTTTAGGAGATTGGGATCTTATAAAGAGTAAAGAGTAAGGAATCTATTTGTTTTAGGAGTAATGAATCTATTTTTGAACATTTAATAGATATTTATCTTTTTGATTTCTTAAAAATATCAATATCCTACTAAAACTAAAAAATTTATTTGTTTTATAAGATTGATATCTAATAAAGAGTAAAGAGTAAAGAATCTATTTGTTTTAGGAGTCAAGAATCTATTTTTAAACATTTAATGAATATTTATCTCTTTAATTTTTTAAAGAAATCAATATCCTATTAAAACTGAAAAGATTATTTGTTTTAGAAGATTGGTAAGAATAAAGAGTAAAGAGTAAGAAATCTATTTGTTTTAGGAGTCAAGTATCTATTTTTAAATATTTAATAGATATATATCTTTTTAATTTTTTTAATAAAATTAATATCCTACTAAAATCAAGAAGCTTATTTATTTTAAGAGATTGATATCTTATGAGTAGCAGGAAGCTTAATTATGAGCCAAGAATCTATTTTTAAACATTTAATGAATATCAATCTCTTTGATTTTCTTAAAGAAATCAATATCCTGCTAAAATTAGAAAGATGATTTATTTTAGAAAATTGATATCTTATGAAGAGTAGAAAATCTAGTTGCTTTACAAAATCTTCTATAAGTAAGTCTCAATAATGGTCCTTTAATTTAATATTAAATCAATAGTTTAGAAAAATAAAGAAGATGAAGGTTCAAGGATCAAAAAGGTTGATGGAGCCCTTGAGTGAGGACTAGTTTCAGTAATTTTATTTAGAAAGGTAAGTAGTGATTGGTCACTTTTAAAATTTATTATATTTTTTTAATAATTAAATATTTATCATCCTATAATATTTATTTTATGAATATAATATGCTTGCATATTGATCATAATTATCATGATTATGCTTAATATTGATTATTTATTACTCATGATGAATTGATAAGGATGTTGAACTGATCATGAGTAAGATTTAATGAGAGATGATAAAACTAAATTAAAGATTCTAAATCTAATTATGCTGGATGATTTGATTACCCTACCAGTGGGGCTATATACTAAAAAATCTATGACCTTGAGGCATATACGCAGTTGATAGCCTATCTATGTATACTAGTGATATTTTTAACGTTGGGGCTATACCTTGCCTATGGGGATTATACACTGGTAATACCCTTAACCTTGGGGACTATACCTTGCGATATTCTATCTATGGAGATTATACACCGGTATTACCCTTCATGACCTTGGGAGATTGTACTTTAATAATACCTGCTTATGGGGCTGAAACACTAATGATATAATTCTAGCATAACAGGATTAGAGCGTAAGATACAATTAGAATTAAGATTAGATGACATGACATAATGAAAGCTAAAAATATGATAATTATAAATTATTTATTTTACATGATAAATTGTATTTATATATAGATATTATATTATTTTAAAAGGCTAATTATTGTTTACTAGATGATGGAGCTCATTATATTTATCTTTTTCTTTTTTAGATGCTACTGAGAGAGTGCCTAGATATACTGAATGAATAAAATTATTTTTATAAATTAGTTATTGAGGCTTAGTGCCATTTTCAAAATAATGATTTTGTCGTCAATATTTATTTTATCTGAGAATATTTTTTAAAATTATAATCAAAACTTTATATTGTTGATTATGATTTCATATTTGATATATATCTTGCACGTTTATAAGAAACTCCTTATGTGTATATCGCAGTTATTAGGGCTTCTAATTCAAATTTTGGGTTCGGAGTATGACATATTGTCTTCAATTGAAAAGATGAGCATACTCTTTATTATTATAGTTTCTGAGAGATGGTCCTCGTATTTCACCTTGGATTAATTAGGTGATTTTAATAAAATGGGGTGAAGCTTTCTGTTTTTGGTTGGATTGTCGATCTAGTTTTCCAACTTTCTTCCTTCCACATTAGTAAATCAGAGATAGCATCAAAGAGATTAAATGATAAAATGAATTGTCAATGCTTCTATGAAGCTCTACTCCATCCTCTAGTGAATGCAATTCTTGCTCACTGAAATTGCGTTGCAAAAATGGATTGAAAAAAAAAATCTAGATACATACACCGCCTTCCCTTTGAAAGTTGAAGTCTATATTGATTTTCATACTGTTGCCGCCAAATCACCTCCTCGAACATCGGGCAAGGATGAGGATCCAAAGGACGATGAGGACGAAGCTGTAAATTTTCAAACACCTCCTCCTTAGGCGAAAATCCTGCAAGAAAGTCCCCAGAGAACAATCGCTTCGGTGGGAACCTTCCGACGCTCAAGTGAGTAACTTGGGAAACAGTAATAAATCGTGGACTAAAAGACTTAGCTGAAATTTGGGTTCAGATCCTCCTCTCATCATGAGTGAAGGTTTTTATACATGTTCGGGGGTCCCTCTTACCCACTTTTAGAAAGTTGTTGATTCCTAAACGTCATCATCTGGTAGGAAGTTGGAGGCAAGGCCGATAGGGACAGGTCATAACTACCCCTAAGCTTGTCAGGGGCAGCCTGTCGTTCCCCTCTTCTGGCATAGCACCGCAGTTGGTAGGTAGGCTTAGTCTTGTCGGGCATGCGCCGCAACTAGCAGTGGCCATGGGGGCCACATGCAGTTGCAGGTGGTAGGTGGGCCACATGGTAGTTGCAGGTGGTAGGTGGGCCATGTCGCGGTTGCATGTGTCAGGTGGGCCATGTCGCAACCGAGAGTACTGGCTGGATCTGACTCTGGAGTTGGTGATGGAGGCCGACTTTGGAGTTGAGACTGGGGGCCGACTTTGGGGTCGGGACTGGATGGCCGACTCTGGAGTCGGTGTTGGAGGCCGACTCTGGAGTCAGGACTAGATGGTTGACTCTAGAGTCGGTGCTGGATGGCCACCCTGGAGTCGGGATTGGATGACCGATCCCGGAGTCGGGACTGGATGGCTGATCCTGGAGTCAGGACTGGATGGCCGACCCTGGAGTCGGGACTGAATGACCGACTCTGGAGTCGGTGCTGGAGGCCGACCCTGGAGTTGGGATTGGCTGGCCGACTTTGGAGTTGGTGCTAGAGGCCGACTCTAGAGTCGATGCTGGATGGCTGACTCTAGAGTCAGGACTGGAGGCCGACTTTGGAGTTGGTGCTGGATAGCCGACTCTAGAATCGGAAGTCTGGGAACCCTTACTGAAGGGTTCCATCCTCTTCCTCTCATCTCTGTCAGTCACTTTGCCTATTAGTCCTGACATGGCTTGATCAACCACGCTAGATGCCCTCCCACCCCTAAGCTGACAGGGTTATACCTTCCATCCGTCAAAAGGGGCGTACAATCATTCGATGGCTGATCCCCATGCACCCTTAACCGTGGGAAGGGGCATGTGTCCCCGAGGAGTGACTCCTCTTCAATGTGGAAGGCATGGGGTACTGTAACGCCATCGCACTGTTATCCCCCATCGTCGAATTCGGCGGGATTCTCCCTGAAATAAAGGAAACCCTTCGAACTCCATAAAAAGGTGATCACCAATATGAGGCTGGCATCATCGATGTCCCATCATTGGCCACAGATCATGCTCCCGACACGACCGGTAGCTACCGAGGTGTCTCCTCCAGTGGCAAGTGTGCACGTGGCAAGTCGAGTTAGGCAAGACGATTCAAAAAAGAGGCATAAATAAGGGTCGCGCTGAACTCAGCTCCTCGCACCTCCAAGATTTCCTTCTTCTTCCCCCAAGTTTGAGCCTCATCTGAGTCTTCCTCCCTCGGGCCATGCTGTTCTTCTTCCTTCGTTCAGGTCAGTCCTCTTGACTTCTCTTTGCTTCCTTTCTATAGCTTCATCACTCTCGTGGTCCTCCTCCCCTTCTTCTGAAGAACCACGTTTCCTCAACACAGCTGTGGGTTTCTCCATCCCTAACATCCCCATGGTCCTCTTCTTCTTCTTCAGAGGATCAAGTCCCTTTAGGAATGCTGCGAGCTACCGGCGGGGCCCAATCAGGGGCCGCCCAGTAGTTGTAGCCCCACCGCCATCCTTCGCTTGGCCACCTAGGGTTAGCAGGGAGAGCTCAAAAGGGATTGCCCCTACCACCACCTCCTCCGACCTAGAGTCCTTTAGGGCAGCCTATAGGATATCCGAGGACGTCCAGCTAACCGCTCCTGGACCCGATGATAGGGTGACCTCTCCCTAGGGGGTTGCCTTGTATGAGGAGTTCTTTAGGGTAGGTCTCCAGCTTCCTCTCCAACCTTTTATTGTTAACCTCCTCCGTAGGTACGCCCTAGCACCTGCACAGCTGGTCCCAAACTCCTTTCGAACCATCTGCATTTATGGCGCTTTGCGGCCTGTTGACCCAATTATTGATTTTGATGATTAACAAAAGACATGAGTATATTCATTATGTTTTTGACAAATTTAAGAAGTGTTTCAGGTATTAAGAATGTCTAATTATTCAAATGATACACAAAATCAGTTTAGAATTAAGTTTTAAATAGAAAATATTTAAGTTCATACCTTGGAGTCGACACCTACAGTGTCTGGAGCCAACACCAGGGCGTATCAGAACATTTCTAAGTTTTCAGCATGGTTTGGAGTCGACACCTAAAACTCTGGAGCCGACTCTAACCTGAGATACAAAGAAGTGCTTTCTGCGTTAGTTTTTGGAGCCGACACCTGGAGTTCGGAAGCCAACACCTGGAATTTCTGGAGCCGACTCTAATCTGAGAATAGAGAGTGTATTTTTTGGACATCGTCGGAGTTGACACCTCGGTTTTGAGAGCCGACACATAAATGCGGCGAGCTGACACATCACTTTTTCGGAGCCGACTCCCCAACGAACTTTTTATTTACTATTTTTGAAAACCCAAGTTGGAGCCGACACCTGCAAAGTTGGAGCCAACTCCAACCTATCAGAAATAGATTTTTAAATGTCAGAATGGACTCCAACGGTAATAATTTTCCACCTAATCTCTAACGGCTATATTTCTTTGTGTGTAGAAGTAATCCAAGTACTTTGTAATGGCTATTTTTCTCACCTAATCTTGGATTAAGAGATCTATAAAAAGGAGGAACCGTCCGTTTGAAAATAAGATACATAAAAATTAGAAAAATTAAGAGAAAAAGAGAGAGAAATTTTCAAAGAGAAATCTCCGAATCCACGTCCATCTTCTGAAGAGAGATTCAAAAGAAATCCAAAGCTTTCAAATATCATTTTCGAAGGATTTACAAAGAAGAAAAGAAGAAGCTCAAAAGACCTTTTTCCTCAACTTTTCCACAACAAACTTTTGTGAAGAATCGGAGCTGGAGCTTGATTCAACCATTCAAAAGAGAAGAGAAAAAGAAGAAAAGAAGAAAAGCTTGCAGTCAAATCACTTCAAACAGGCTTTTCTAATCCTTGTCTTTTTAAATTGACTATTTGCTCATTTGAGGAGCTGTTTTATATTGTAAACCTTATTTTCAAATTATTGTTTGCTAATTCAATCAGGGGGATTGAATTAGTGGAGGTAGTATACCTCGGGACAAGCTAAGGTCAGCTTGGGTTTGGGTTTTGTGCTGGTGAGCCCAAAAAACGGTTGGGTTTGTTGTGATCCCGGATAAAATAATAAGTTAGAGTTGTGAGCTTGTAAAACAACTCGACTGTAATCGGTGGGATTATAGTGTGGACCCAAGTGTTGCTTGGGAGTGGACGTAGGTGTTGGATACACCGAACCACTATAAAATCTTTGTATTTGCTGTGCATTTATCTCTCTCTCTATCATCTTTATTTGTGCTTAGCTTTAATTAATTTAGTTCACTCAAGCACCTTCATATCAATCTAATTATTTTCAAAGAGTTAACTTTTTAAAAGAAACCAATTCATCCCCCCCTCTTGGGTTTCCATTTGGGCCAACAATTGGTATCAGAGCTTGTGCTCATTTAAATTTGATCTAATGATCAAGAGTCAAAGATCTAAATGGCAGCTCAAGTAGGATCATCTTTTTCAGAAGGTCAATTCACTAATCGATCTCCTTTATTTAATGGTACAAATTATGGTCATTGGAAAGCTAGAATAAAAATTTTTATTCAAGCACTTGACTATGAACTATGGGGCATATAGTAAATGGTCCTCACACACCTACAATAAGAGTAGATAACATGGTGATTCCTAAGCCGGAAACGGAATGGGATGAACATGATAGGAAGTTGGCTCAGCTCAATGCTAAAGCCATGAATGTTTTGTACTGTTCTTTAGATACTAATGAGTTTAACCGTATTTCTACTTGTATTTCCGCAAAAGAAATTTGGGATAGATTAGAAGTTACCCATGAGGGTACTAATCAAGTTAAAAAATCTAAAATTAATATTTTAGCGCATAAATATGAATTGTTTAGCATAGAACAAACTGAATCGATAACTTGCATGTACACTAGATTCACTGATATTGTGAATGGCTTGAAGAGTCTTGGCAAGATATATACTAACTCTGAATTGGTGCACAAAATTCTTAGGTCTCTTCCAAGATCATGGGAAGCCAAGGTGACTGCAATCTAAGAAGCTAAAGACTTAAATGCTCTACCTTTGGAGGAGCTACTTGGATCATTGATGACCCATGAACTAACAATGAAACAACATCAAGAGGAAGAGGTTAAAAAGAAGAGAACCATAGCTCTTAAGGTCGCAGAAATTGAAGAAAGCAGTGATGATGATGATGAAGATGATGATGAGACAGCTCTCCTTGCTAGGAAATTTAAGAAATTTATGCAAAGAAGGAGACCCTTCTATAAGAAAAGTCTGGAATAAAAATGAAAGGAGAAAGGGAGAAAGCGAAGGACAAAGAAAAAGAAAAAGAATCCTTGACATGTTATGAGTGTAAGAAGCCGGAGCATTTCAGATATGAGTGTCCTCAATTAAAGAAAGTTTACAAAAAGAAAAAGAAGGCATATGTTGCAATATGGAGTGATAGCGAAGAATCCTCTTTCGAAGAGGAATAAAAGAAAGTTGCAAACATTTGCTTTATAGCAAACGACGATGAGGTAAGTTCTAAAACTCATGATTTTATATTTGATGAATTATATGAGGCATTTAATGAGCTAGTTAGTGACTTCAAAATTTTGAAGAAGAAAAACAAATCTTTGAAAACAAAAAATTTAAATCTTCTTAAAGAGAAAAATGAATTAACTCTTGAAATTAAAGCTGAAAAGGAAGGTTTTCAAAAAGAAAAAGAATCAATTTTTAATGAAAATATTAATTTAAAGAAAAAAGTTGATAAGTATAAAAATATTATTGATAAATTTACATATAGCTCAGAAAAATTAAATTTACTTTTAAGTAATCAAAGAGCAGTTTTTGATAAAGTTGGATTAGGTTATAGACCTCACATGAAACAAAAATTTGTATACAATTTCTTCATTAAGAAAACAACCAAGAATGATGTTTCATGTTAGCATTGCAATAAGAAAGGACATAAATCTTATGAATGTAATTTTAGAAAAACTAATAAGTACTTAAATATTAAAGGCAAGAAAATATGGGTTCCAAAAGGAATAATTTTTATTGCGACTAACCATGAAGGACCCAAGAAAGCTTGGGTACCTAAACATAAGATTTGATTATCTTGCAGGAGTATCTTGCGACCAAAGGATCAAAACGAAAGTGGTATCTTGATAGTGGCTGCTCAAGGCACATGACGGATGACAAGGATCAATTCATCACCCTTGAAAATAAAAGAAGATGAGTTGTTACTTTTGGAGATAATGTCAAAGGTTAAATTATGGGCCTTGGTAAAATTCAAATAACTCCATCCACCTTTATTTAGAATGTTTTATATGTTGATGGTTTAAAACATAATTTAATTAGCATTAGCCAATTGTGTGATAAAGGTTTCAAAGTTTCATTTGAAGCTTCTATCTGCACTATTTCTAATCCCATTAACAATAGCATTGTATTTACTAGAAATAGAAATGACAATGTATACTTAATTGATTTAAACAATTTGTCTACTAGTAATCATTGCTTAGTTGCTGATAATGCTAATGTAAATGAGATTGGATGGCTATGGCATCATAGATTAGGTCATGCAAGCATACACCTAATTTCAAAATTAATTAGAATGGATTTAGTTAAAGGACTTCTAAAACTAGATTTTAAAAATAATAGAATATGTGATGCATGTCAATTTAGAAAATAGACTAGAAATTCTTTTAAATCTAAGAATATTATTTCCACTTCTAGGCCACTAGAGCTACTTCACATGGACCTTTTTGGACCTACTAGAACCACTAGTCTAGGAGGAAAGAAATATGTTCTTATGATAGTAGATGATTATTCTAGATTCACTTGGGTATTATTTTTGGCTCATAAAGATGAGACTTTCTCAATATTCCTGAAATTCTTCAAGAAAGTCACAAATGAGAAAAATACAACCATAGTGTCTCTTAGAAGTGATCATGGCACAAAATTTGAAAGTCATCTATTTGAAAATTTTTACATTAAAAATGGCATTCATCATAATTTCTCAGCACCTAGGACACCCCAACAAAACGGAGTCGTAGAAAGAAAGAATAGGACTTTAGAAGACATAGCCCGTACCATGCTATGTGAAAGCCAACTCCCAAAGTACTTCTGGGCGGAAGCTATAAACACGGCATGTTACATCTTAAATAGAGCCCTAATTAGGCTAATTCTTAAGAAAACTCTCTATGAACTATGCCATAATAAGAAACCTAATATAAGTTATTTTCATGCATTTGATTGTAAATGTTTCATTCATAATAATGGTAAAGACAATCTTAGAAAGTTTGATGCAAAATCTGATGAAGGCATATTCTTAGGATATTCAACATCTAGTAAAGTCTATAGAGTATTTAACAAGAGGAACTTAATTGTAGAAGAATCTATTAATGTAGTTTTTGATGAGTCTTTAGCATCAAGTTCAAAAAAGATTGATGATGAGGAAGATACAAATTTGCCTGAGAGAGATATAGAAAAATTAAATATAAATATATCTTTAAACCATGAACAAGAAGCTAAAGATGATGATTCTCTTAGAGTTGATGTTATTGATACTAATCATAATGAGGTAGATCTTCCTAGAGATTGGAGATATGCATATGGTCATCTAAAGGAATTGATTATAGGTGATCCATCTCAAGGAGTAAGAAATAGATCATCAATGAGAAATATCAATAATCATCTTGCATTTGTATCTCAAATTGAACCTAAAACTATCAAAGAAGCCAAAAAAGATAGTAATTAGATGTTAGCAATGCAAGAGGAATTAAATCAATTTACTAGGAATAATGTATGGTCCTTGGTTGATAGACCTAAAGGTCATTCGGTTATAGAATCTAAATGGGTATTTAGAAATAAATTAGATGAAAATGGCATAGTAATTAGAAATAAAGCTAGATTAGTTGCAAAAGGATATAATCAAGAAGAAAGAATTGATTTTGATGAAACTTTTGCACCTGTAGCTAGATTAGAAGCAATTAGACTATTACTTGCATTTGCATGTCATATGAATATCAATTTATTTTAAATGGATGTTAAAATACATTTTTAAATAGATTTATAAATAAAAAGTTTTTGTTGAACAACCATCAGGTTTTGAAGATCATGAATTTTCAAATCATGTTTTTAAATTGCACAAAGCACTTTATGGTTTAAAACAAGCACCTAGAGCTTGGAATGATATGTTAAGCAAATTTCTAATTGAAAATAATTTTTCTAGAGGAAATGTTGATAAAACCTTATTTTTTAAAAGAAAAGATAAAGATTTATTAGTAGTACAAATATATGTAGATGATATTGTATTCGGTGCTACTAACAATCTTTTGTGTCAAGAATTTGCTAAGTTAATGCAGGGTGAATTCGAGATGAGCATGATGGAAGAACTTAATTTCTTCCTAGGACTATAAATCAAACAAAATAAAGAGAGAATTTTCATCAATCAAACAAAGTACACAAAAAAATTCTCAAGAAGTTTGGAATGGAATCAATCAAACCCCTTGGAACACCAATGAGTCCTTCATGCAAATTGGATAAAGATGAAGATGGTAAGCCTGTTGATCAAAAGCATTATAGAGGTATAATCGAATCTCTACTTTACTTAACATCAAGTAGACCAGATATTATGTTTGCTGTTTGTCTATGTGCTAGATATCAGTATGAACCTAAAGAATCTCACTTAATTGCTATAAAAAAATACTTAGATATTTAAGTAGAACTAAAAATGTAGGATTATGGTATTCTAGAGACTCAACACTAAATTTAATTGCTTATTTTGATTCTGACTATGCTGGATGTAAATTGGATAGAAAGAGTATAAGTGGTGCATGTCAATTTTTAAGAAGTAACTTAATCTCTTGGTTTAGCAAAAAGTAAAATTTGGTTGTATTATCTACTACTGAGGTTGAATATGTTGTAGCTGGAAGTTGCTGTGCTCAAATCCTTTGGATTAAGCGACAACTTGAAGATTATGGCATAACACTTGATAAAACTCCTATAAGATGTGATAACACTAGTGCAATAAACTTAACTAAAAATTCAATCCAACATTCAAGAACTAAGCATATTAAATTAGATATCATTTTATTAGAGAACATGTAGCTAATAATGATATTTGTCTTGATTATGTGTACTGAGAATAATTAACTGACATATTTATAAAACCTTTGAGTGAAGAGAGATTTTGTTATCTTATAGGAGAGTTAGGGATTTGTGATCCATTGGAATGATTTTGAAACCCTTAAGAATGACTATTAGAATTTAATCAATTTCTTAAAAATTCCTTCATGATTCTAAGGACAATTTATCTAGATATTTGAACCATTTGATTCACCACATTTTAAAGAATTTTATCCTATTTATTGATTATTCTTTTGACAAGTTTCGGATCCTTGAAACTCTTTTTTTTTTTTGAAACTGTCTTGGAGTCGACACCCTAGTCAGTGGAGTCGACACCTTATGGATATAATTTGGCTATTTTAGGGCAGAGTCGATACCTTTTCATCCCTAATCATTTCCAATCTCTTTCAAAATTCTCTCAAAGCCTCCCAAAACTTAGAATCTCTCAAATCTACTATTCCCTAGGATTCAATGGCACCAAAGCGAAGGGGATCAATATTTGGAGCTCCCATGGCGATAAGAAAGAGGAGTGAGAGGCGTCCGGCTCCTCAACCATCGCCCAGCTCAGATTCTTCGTCTTCATCCTCCACACCCAGTGCCATTCCAGGTCCATCCTCACCACAGGTAGACTTATTAGCAGGAAAGGTGATTACAATGGGTAGGAAGGTGAATTTCAGATTTTTTGAGAATGAAGGCTTCTCCTTAGGCAAGCAAATCAAAGATATGGGATGGGAGAAGGTATGCTCTGTGGATGTTCTGACCTATCCTGCTCTTGTTAAAGATTTTTACTTGAATTTATCTAGAGGAGATGAAGGTTTAATTAGCTTAGTGAGAGGAACAAGGATTCACCTCACCTCAGAAATTTTGGATAGATTGTTAGATATTCCAGTTGCTGGACCCACTGCCAATGCTCATAGTGACAGAGGAGCAGCTTTATCTAAAATGCTTGGCAGGGAT
The DNA here is from genome assembly GCA_900491605.1 of Calamus simplicifolius. Classification (NCBI taxonomy): domain Eukaryota; kingdom Viridiplantae; phylum Streptophyta; class Magnoliopsida; order Arecales; family Arecaceae; genus Calamus; species Calamus simplicifolius. The sequence goes on along the minus strand of UESW01002214.1, from coordinate 60,127 downwards.
GTTGAATTTGAAGAGGTTAGGGCTAACCAATTGCCCTTGGAGCTTAGATTGTTACATAATATTTGTGGAAGGATCTTGTTTCCTAAGACCGATCGTTTTGAGTATGTTTCTGAGAGAGATATTCTAGTTATGGATGATGTTGTGACCGGCCAGCCTATTAACCTTCCGGGCATGATTATTTGGTATATGGCCGAGGCTGGAGGAAAGAAGAGATCTACCCTTCCTTATGGCATGATTTTGACCACTATTTTCCAGAGCCAAGAAGTTAATATATTAGAGAATGAGCCCATGAAATGCTTAAGACATACAGATTACTACAATAAAGCCACACTGCACCGGATGGGATTCATTAAAATCAATGGAAACTAGGAAAGGAAAGGAAGCATGGATGACAGGGCAGCAGAGATGGATACTGGAGCCCACATCACTTCGGAGGCAGAGCCCTCAGTGAGGCATATGTCACCTGTCCCCAGCTGTCCAGCACCTTCTGTTCCTATACCACCTCCTTCAGCTTCTGTTCAGTTCTCTGTTGGTTTTTCTAAGATTCAGATGGAGCAATTGAGATCTTTATTTATGGATCATGAAGCTAAGATGAAGAGTGAGCTAGATGGTAGTCTTATGAGCTTAAGAGAGATGTTCTATTCCTTGGAAGAGAGAGTAAGCAAGATTGAATCATCCTTTAGATATTCTTCAGAAGCCTTGAAGACTGATCTTATGCATATATTTAAGAAAATCAAAGACATAGGAGGAGATTTTGATGTATACTCTAAGTGCAATGCTGAATTACAAGAGAAAATTACAGTGGCATATGCATTTATTGATAGAAGATTGAATGAATTTATCAAATTCAAAGTGAAGGAATGGGAAAAATTTTAGAAGAACTCAAAAGACTCCTTAGATTTTGATGTTTTTAGCTTTTGTTGTTTGATTTACCTTTTGATGTACTTAGTCTTTGAAGTTTAGTTTGAATCTTTGATGTAATGAAGTTTTTTTTTTTTGTTGAATGATGTAATGAAGTATGATGTAATGAAGTATTTAACTTTATGAAATTTGTAATGAAGTTTTGAGTATTCAATGAATATCATAGTTGAACTTTGATTTTGAGTTGATATTGTTTTGCTCATATTGATTCTTATACTTAAACTTTTATAAAGAAGGAGAAAGAATGATTGATGTTAATTTAAGCTAAACATATCTTTTCTTAACCTTTTTGTTGATAACAAAAAAGGGGAAGAAAAGATAATTGTATATGCATTAAATAAACTTATTGATGAAATTATTGAATGAATTTGATTAATTGGTGATTAATTGGTATCAAGCATTGAATAAACTTATTTGCATGAGTTTTAATGATAAGGGGAGAGAAGATGTTAATTTGAGTATCATAGGGGAAGCTACCTCATTCATGGGGAGCTTAACTATGAGAACTTAAAATTTGCTTTGAAACTTTCATTGTTTAATCATGCATATACTCAATGTTTTTGTCATCATTAAAAAGGGGGAGATTGTTGAACCCAATTATTGATTTTGATGATTAACAAAAGACATGAGTATATTCATTGTGTTTCTGACAAATTTGAGAAGTGTTTCAGGTATTAAGAATGTCTAATTATTCAAATGATACACAAAATCGGTTTAAAATTAAGTTTTAAATAGAAAATATTTAAGTTCAGACCTTGAAGTCGACACCTATAGTGTCTGGAGCTAACACTAGGGTGTATCAGAACATTTCTAAGTTTTCGGTACGGTTTGGAGTCGACACCTGAAACTCTAGAGCCAACTCTAACCTGAGATACATAGAAGTGCTTTCTGCGTCAGTTTTTGGAGCCGACACCTTGAATTCAGGAGCCGACACCTAGAGTTCGGAAGCCGACACCTGGAGTTCGGAAGCCGACACCTGGAATTTCTGGAGCCGACTCTAACCTGAGAACAGAGAGCGTATTTTTTGGACATTATCGGAGTCGATACCCTCGGTTTTGAGAGCCGACACCTAAATGTGGCGAGCCGACACATCACTTTTTCGGAGCCAACTCCCCAACAAACTTTTTATTTACTATTTTTGGAAACCCGAGTTGGAGCCGACACCTGCAAAGTTGGAGCCGACTCCAACCTGTCAGGAATAGATTTTTAAATGTCAGAACGGACTCCAACGGTAATATTTTTCTACCTAATCTCTAACGGCTATATTTCTTTGTGTGTAGAAGTAATTCAAGTCTTCTGTAATGGCTATTTTTCTCACCTAATCTTGGATTAAGAGATCTATAAAAAGGGGGAACCGTCCATTTGAAAATAAGAGACAAAAAAATCAGAAAAAGAGAGAGAATTTTTTAAAGAGAAATCTCTGAATCCACATCCATCTTCTGAAGAGTGATTCAAAAGAAATCCAAAGCTTTCAAAGATCATTTTCGGAGGATTTACAAAGAAGAAAAGAAGAAGCTCAAAAGCCCTTTTTCCTCAACTTCTCCACAACAAACTTATGTGAAAATCAGAGCTGAAGCTTGATTCAACCATTCAAAAGAGAAGAGGAAAAGTAGAAAAGAAGAAAAGCTTGCATTCAAATCGCTTCAAATAGGCTTTTCTAATCCTTGTCTTTTTAAATTGAATATTTGTTCATTTGAGGAGCTGTTTTGTATTGTAAACCTTATTTTTAAATTATTATTTGCTAATTCAATCAGGGGGATTGAATTAGTGAAGGTAGTATACCTCGGGACAAGCTAAGGTCAACTTTGATTTGGGTTTTGTGCTGGTGAGCCCGAAAAAATCGGCTGGGTTCATTGTGATCCCGGATAAAATAACAAGTTGGAGTTGTGAGCTTGTAAAATAACTCGACTGTAATCGGTGGGATTATAGTGTGGACCCAAGTATTGCTTGAGAGTGGACATAGGTATTGGATACACCGAACCACTATAAAATCTTTTTGTTTGCCGTGCATTTATCTCTCTCTCTATCATCTTTATTTATGCTTAGCTTTAATTAATTTAGTTCACTCAAGCACCTTCATATCAATCTAATTATTTTCAAAGAGTTAAATTTTTTAAAAGAACCCAATTCACCCCCCTCTTGGGTTGCCATCTGGGCTAACACGGCCTCCAGGGCATAGAGGCTTGAGTGTCTCTGTTTTGTACCTTCTATACTCTCCATTGCCAGGGCCGCCCTGGTTGGTGGCTATTTACTCCTAGGCCTGGCCGAGTCATCAGGCTGAGCCTCCCCTCGTCCATCAAAAGGTGGAAGACCTGGTTCTTCTTTGCGAACCTCGAGGGAGTGAGGTGGGATTGGGAGAACCCGCACCTAGAGCCAAACAAGAACCTGATGGTAGTCCCGAGGGACCAAGAGGCGCATGAGCGTTTGCTAGCCTCCGAGGTCCCCCTCGTCGAAAGCTCCTGTCGGAGGAATACCTCCGGCTCGTTGGCAGAGGCTCGTCGGCATCCTCCTGAGTGATGGTGAGCGATCATAGATCTCCCATTTTTTTTACTGACTGACTCTAGCACTTGCAGATATGAGGGTGATGGTTGACATCGTGAAGAGGGCGGTGGCCAAGAGGAAGAGGGCCGCTAGTGATGCTGAGGGGTCGGGGAGGAGGACTTGCCCCTGGTCTCGATCTCCAAGCCCTCCCCCTAGCGAGCCTCAACTGAGCCAGGGGGCCGCCCTACCGATCGATCTCACTATTGAGTTCCCTCTGGAGGAGCCACGCGTCAAGGTGGTCTCCCCACCCGCGAAGCCAGTTATCTCGAGCATAGCGCCAGTCCTAGATGGGGGCCTACCAGAGGGAGAGGAGGCGGGCGAGGAGTACCCAACATCATCAGGGCCGTCGACAAAGGAGATGCCATCGGCCTCCGGCATGGCACCTACGGCCTTGACGACGGCTGAGCCCTCGTAAGGAGGTGGGCTCAGGGTAATCCCATCCTAGCCCTCGCTGATGAACCATGGCCTCATGGCGGAGTGGCTGCTGACCCAAGTCTGCCTATCGGAGTTCCTCTTGGAACTCCTGCACCAGGGAGGCTTCGCCTTCTTTTGGGATGCCTCCGCGGCACTATTGTGGGCAAGTATCCTTTCTTCATTGTGATACTCTTTTATCTTATTGCATGCTGATAGAGATCCTCTTCGTGCAGCTGGTGAACTCCATGTCCACCACAAGGGAGGTCACCCTCCGAGGTGATAGGGCCCTCCACCGCACTCAACAAGAGGCTGTCGTCGCTCGGGCCCGGGCCGAGAGGGCCGAGGGCACCTTGGAGGCTGCTCGAGCCGAGCAAGCAGAGGAGCTGGAGGAGGCAAGTCATCGTGCAGTGGCTGAACTCGAGTGCACCCAGGTCATCAAGGAGAGGTTGGACATCGCCCAGGCAATGATCGGGGCCCGCAACATATGTATCCACACCCTCTATCTGGAGGTGAAGGCGGACAAGTTGTGGGCCAATGATGCCAAGGAGATCGCTCGCATGGCCAATGCCAGAGTGGCTGACGTCATTGCGAATAGAAGTGAGGCCCTCCAGAGGGCATTGGAGATGGAGGAGGCGGTGTGAGCCATCGAGGCGGCGACACGAGCCATCGAGGAGAAGGCCGCAGCAGCCGAGAGGGCAGTGGCCGAGGCTATGGAGCGCTATTGGGGCTTCGAGGCCTTCTTGGATGAGCTGGCGAAGGCCTCGATTGACGTCTACCTCCAGGGCATCCGAGAATGCAAGGAGAAGGCGGTGCGGGTCTTTGGCATCCCCGGCCTCAACAACCTCGAGCCAGATAGTGAGGAGCCGGAGGGATCGCCCTCGGTGCCGAGGTCGGCCGATGATGGATCTGCACCGGTCGATGCCTGAAGACCTTTTCTTCTTGTAATCTTCATTTTGGCTTGTTCACTTTTGTGTTGAGTCTGACTCGAGTCGACATTATGTAGACATTTTGACAAGTAATGAAGAGTAAAATTTTTTCAAGCATTGAAGTATTTGGATTCTTTTTGGATACTAAGTTAGCATGTTGTCTCTTGTGAGGTTGAGTGAGCTCGGAGTGATGACTCGGCCCAAGTCCGAAGTGGGCTTGGGGGCAAATGTTAAGGCCGGCTCGGGGGTCAGGCTTAGTATTGGTGTGGGCATCGGCCTTAGAAGCCATCCTTAGGGGAGGTCTCGTATGCGGACTCCATGGTAAGTCCGCCCTCATGCCGACTTGGGCGTCGGTCTCTGGTGCTGACCCAAAATCGGTCTTTGCACATGACCTCCTTGCTCCTTGGACATTCCTGTGAAAGGTTGCAGGCGTCGAAGATCCATAGTTTCTGAGGAGAAGATAAATACCTCCAGAATCCACAAAGGAGAGGCTTCGTCAGACTCCTCCTTAGCTCTTCGGTCCCTGGAGATGAAGAGCCAACTAAAGAAGAGGGCCGTTTGGACGGCGAGTGGTAGTGTTCTTGTTGCTCTTACTTAATGAGCTTGGGCTCAAGGCCCCTCTTGCTGATGAGTTTTAGTCTTTGGTGCTGACCTGGAGTCGGTCTTTGGTGCTGGCCTAGAGCAAGTCTTTGGTGCCGACCTGGGTTGGTCTTTGAGTGCCGGCCTAGAGCCGGTCTTTGGTGCCAACCTAGGTCTGTCTTTGAGTGTCGGCCTGGAGTCAGTCTTTGGTGCCGACCTGGGTCGGTTTTTGAGTGCCGACCTGGAGTAGGTCTTTGAGTGCCGACCTGGAGCCAATCTTTAGTGCCGACCTGGGTTGGTCTTTGAGTGCCAGCCTAGAGCCGATCTTTGGTGCCAACCTGGGTTGGTCTTTGAGTGCTGATGCTGGAGTCGATCTTTGGTGCCGATCTGGAGCCGGTCTTTGGATGCCGGTGCTGGAGTCGGTCTTTGAGTGCCGGCCTGGAGCCGGTCTTTGAGTGCCGGCCTAGAGCTAGTCTTTGAGTGCCGACGCTAGAGTCGGTCTTTGGATGCCAATACTGGAGTCGGTCTTTGGTGCTGGCCTAGAGCTAATCTTTGGTGCCGACTTGGAGCCGGTCTCTGGTGCCAACCAGGAGCCGGTCTTTGGTACCGATATGGAGTTGGTCTTTGAGTGTCGGCCTGGAACCGATCTTTGAGTGCCAATGCTGGAGTTGGTCTTCAGTGCCGATGCTGGAGTCGGTCTTTGGTATCGATCTGAGCCAGTCTCTGATGCTGACTTGGAGCCAGTCTTTGAGTGCCAACATGGAGTCGATCTTTAAGTGCCAACCTGGAGCCGATATTTGAGTGCTAACGCTGGAGTCGATCTTTGGTGCCGGCCTAGAGCCGGTCTTTGGCGCTGAGAGAGAAAGATACTCAAACATATCTTCATTAGCTGAAAGAATGAGATGCTCAAATTTTATAGTCGGTTAGTTGTATACATTACTAGTAGTACCGACGAAGGTTGTCCACATTTCAGGTGCAAGGGAGTGGCTTTTCGTCGAGTCCTTCGATCCGGTACACTTCGCGATTGAGGGCTTCGGTGACTCGGTAGGGCCCTTCCCAGTTTGGCGATAGTTTGCCTTCCTCCATGGGCTTTGAGACCTTGGCTCGTCTGAGGACTAAGTCTTCGGGGAGGAACACCTTGGGATGAACTCGGGCATTGCAATACATTGTGGTCCTTTGGTGGTAGGCGGCCATTCTGAGTCACGCTCGATCACACGCCTTCTCGACGAGGTTGAGATTGGCCCATAGCTGACTTGGATTGCCCTCCTTGTTGTCTGACTCTACCCGAGAACTAGGGACACCGATCTCCACAGGGATGACGGCTTCCGATCCTCTGAAGATTTATGTCACCTCGGTCTACAATCTCTCGAATAAGACGAAACCGGCACAGTATGTTCTTGGTGCGCTGATGTGCTCATGTTTCCTTTGCTTGAGCTATGGCATCATGCTGTCATTGTATAACAAGACTGGTCCATCTATGAAAGGTGTCACTCCAAGCTCGGAGATGAATTTTTGCAGTCACACAGCTTCTTTCGCAGCATCTGATGCAGCGATGTACTCTGCCTCGCACACCAAATCTGCTACTGTATGTTGTTTGGAACTTTTCCAGCAAATAGCTCCACCATTCAGAATAAACACAAAACCTGATACACTTTTTCTATCATCATGATCTGATTGGAAACTGGAATCAGTATATCCAACAAGTTTCAAATCAGACTCTTCATAGACTAACCACTGGTTCTTAGTATTTCTTAAATACTTAAGGATTGTCTTAACAACTTGCCAGTGTTTTTCTCCTAGATTAGATTGGTATCTACTCACTACTCCTAGTGAGTATGCCACATCTAGTCTTATACATGTCATGGTGTACATAGTCGATCCCACTGCCGAAGCATATGGAATTCGACTCATACGTTCTCTTTCATTAGGAGTTGTTGGACAATCCTTCTTAGAAAGATGAATTCCATGGCTTATCGGAAGATAGCCTTTCTTAGATTTCTCTGTTGGCCCAGATGACAACCCAAGAGGGGGGTGAATTGGGTTCTTAAAAAAAATTTAACTCTTTTAAAAAACTTTTTGCTTTGATATGAAAGAGCTTAAGTGCAAAGTGGATAAATGCTAATCACAAATAAATGAGATAAAGAGAGACTAAGAAACAAAGCACGACAAATACAAAGATTTTATAGTGGTTCGGTGTATCCAACACCTACGTCCACTCCCAAGCTTCACTTGGGTCCACACTATAATCCTTTTGATTACAGTCGAGTTGTTTTAAAAGCTCACAACTCAGAACTTATTATAAAAACATTGAGTATATGCATTGAGTATATGCATGAGTTAGACAATAAGATTTTCAACTCAAATTTCTCAAATATTTAGTTCTCATAGGTAAGCTCCCTCTGAATGAAGTAGCTCCCCCTATGATACTCAATTTAACAGTAAACTTTTAATGTTTGACACTGATTAAACAATCATATCAAATTATATCAGATTAAGTGCACATATGTCAAATTAAGCTTATTTATTCCAATGCATATACAAATACTTTTCCCTCTTTTTAACTTTTGATGCATATACGACTATCAAATTACTTCTCCCCCTTTTTTGTAATCAACAAAAAGGTTAAGAAGTTTCAAGTTAAATGATAAAATTGAGAGATGCTTCAAAGATCAAATGATATTCATTAAGTATCAAATAAGTTCATTACATAAAGTCAAGTATTACATCATATTGTAAAAAGAAACTTCATTACATCAAAATTTCAAACTAAACTAAACTTCATTACATCAAGACTTTAGTGAAAAGTAAATCAACATCAAACTAAACTAAACATCATCAAAGAACTTCATTACAATATGATCAAAAATTAGTTCTAAGAAGTCTTTGCAATTCTTCTACTATTTTTCCCATTCCTTCACTTTGAGTTCTTACAAATTCCTTTAGTCTTCTATCAACAAATGCACATGCAGTCATAATTTTGTCTGAAGCTCAGCATTGCATTTGGAGTAAGTCTCTGAATCTCCACCAATATCTTTAAGTTCTTCAAAAATATTCTTGAGATCATTCTTCAAAGATTCTGCGGAGGCTCCAAGTGTAGATTCAATTTTACCAATTCTTTCATCCAAAGAATAATACATTTCTCTTAAATTCATTAAACCATTGTCAATTTCTGTTTTCATTTCTTCCTTGTGAGTAGCAAATAAACTTTTAAGCTGTTCCAACTGGATATCAGAAAAACCAATAGATGACATAGGCGGTGGTACATGTGCAGTAGCTGGAGTAGGTACCGGTGGTGGTGAAGATCTGCTAGGCTCTGGTGATGGATGTCTCACTGATGGACCTGCCTCAGATGGTGCAGTAGCCCTAATATCAGCTGCTCTCTCATCCAGATGGCCTTTCCTTTCCATCTACCATCCACTTTTACAAATCCCATTCTGTGCACAGTAGCCAAGCTATAGTAATCTGTGTATCTAAGGTTCTTTGATGGCTCATTGTCAGAAATCACAACTCCTTGACTTCTAAAACCATGGTTAGGATCATCCCATAAGGCAATGAAGATCTCCTCTTGCCCTCGGCCTCAGCCATATACCATATCATCATTCCAGCAAGATTAATTGGCTGACCCGTCAAGATACTATCCATAATCACTATGTCTCGCTCTGAGACATACTCAAAACGGCCAGTCTTGGAAATAAGATCCTACCACAAATGTTATGCAGCAATCTAAGTTCAAGTGGCAATTGATTTGCCCTAACTTCCTCAAACTCTGTTATTTCTCTTCCTAACATCCTTGACAAAGCATCTGATCTCTCACTGTGAATGTCCGCCGCAAGTCCGGTGACAGGGATGCCTAAAGATTTCCTAAAATTTGATATGTGAGATGAATCCTTTTCCCTCTTACAGAACTGACTATTCCACCATCTCCTCTTGATAAATTGAGATAAAATTCCTTAACTAGGGTTGAATAAGTGGGAACATCCAAAGAACATACCTTATCCCAGCCGAGCTCTTTAATTGTCTACCGATTGCAAAACCCTCGGCTTCAAAGAAATCAAAATCCACCTTTCTTCCCATGGTTATGACTCGCCCAGCAAGGATATCTACTTGAGGAGAGGAGGGGCTAGGATTATCCGAGTGAGTTGAAAAGGAATTATCGCTTGGGGAAGGTTCACGGACGGGACGCCGAGCCGTGCGCTTCCTTGTAGCCACGGGAGCATCAAAGACCGATCCCCTACGCTTAGGTGCCATTGGAATCTTAGGGAATGGTTGATTTGAGAAGTATTTGGCTTTGGAAGGTTTGGAGGGGTTTTGGAGAAGGTTTGGAGAAGATAGAAAATGAGAAGGTGTCGACTCTGCCCTAATATAATCAATTTGGGTCCACCAGGTGTCGACTCCACTGACAGTTTCAGAGAAAAATAAATGAGTTTCAAACAACCGAAACTTGTCAAAATAAGGTCAATAAATTTTTTAAAAAAACTTTGGAATGTGGAGAATCAAATTGCTCAAAAGTCTAGATAAATTGTCCTTAAAGTCATGAAAGAAATCACAGGAATTGATTGAATTCTAGATAATCATTCCTTAGGGGTTTCAAAATCATTCCAAAGGATCACAAATTCCTAATTCTCCTCTAAGATAACAAAATCTCTCTCACTCAAAGGTTTTGTAAATATATCAGCTAACTGTTCTTCAGTATTAACATAATCAAGGCAAATTTCATTGTTAGCTACATGTTCTCTTATAAAGTGATATCTAATTTCAATGTGCTTAGTTCTTGAATGTTGTATTGGATTCTTAGTTAAATTGATTGCACTTGTATTATCACATCTAATAGGAGTTTTATCAAGTGTTATGCCATAATCTTCAAGTTGTCGCTTAATCCAAAGGATTTGAGCACAGCAACTTCAGCTGCAACATATTCTGCTTCAGCAGTAGATAATGCAACCGAATTTTGCTTTTTGCTAAACCAAGAGATTAAGTTACTTCCTAAAAATTGACATGCACCACTTGTACTTTTTCTATCTAGTTTACATCCAGCATAATCAGAATCTGAATAAGCAATCAAATTAAGTGTTGAATCTCTAGAATACCATAATCCTACATTTTTGGTTCCACTTAATATCTTAGTATTCTTTTTACAGCAATTAAGTGAGATTCTTTAGGTTCTGATTGAAATCTAGCACATAAACAAACAGCAAACATGATATCAGGTCTACTTGCGGTTAAGTAAAGTAGAGATCCGATCATACCTCTATAGTGCTTTTTGATCAACTTTCTTACCATCTTCATCTTTATCCAATTTGCATGAAGGACTCATAGGTGTTCCAAGGGGTTTAATTGATTCCATTCCAAACTTCTTGAGTATTTCCTTTGTGTACTTTGTTTGGTTGATGAAAATCCCTTCTTTGCTTTGCTTGATTTGGAGTCCTAGGAAGAAGTTGAGTTCTCCCATCATGCTCATCTCGAATTCACCCTGCATTAGCTTAGCAAATTCTTGACACAAATGATTGTTAGTAGCACCGAATACAATATCATCTACATATATTTGTGCTACTAATAAGTCTTTGTCTTTTCTTTTCAAAAATAGGGTTTTGTCTACATTTCCTCTAGAAAAACCATTTTCAATTAGAAATTTGCTTAACCTATCATACCAAGCTCTAGGTGCTTGTTTTAAACCATATAGTGCTTTGTGTAATTTAAAAACATGATTTGAAAATTCATGATCTTCAAAACCAGGTGGTTGTTCCATAAAAACTTCCTCATTTATAAAACCATTTAAAAATGCACTTTTAACATCCATTTGAAATAGATTGATGTTCATATGACATGCAAATGCAAGTAGTAATCTAATTGCCTCTAATCTAGCTATAGGTGCAAAAGTTTCATCAAAATCAATTCCTTCTTCTTGATTATATCCTTTTGCAACTAATCTAGCTTTATTTCTGATTACTATGCCATTTTCATCTAATTTTTCTTAAATACCCATTTAGATCCTATAACTGAATGACTTTTAGGTCTATCAACTAAGGACCATACATTATTCCTAGTAAACTGATTTAATTCTTCTTGCATAGCGAGCATCCAATTACTATCTTTTTCAGCTTCTTCAATAGTTTTAGGTTCAATTTGAGATACAAATGCAAGATGATTATTGATATTCCTCATAGATGATCTAGTTCTTACTCCTTGAGATGGATCACCTATAATCAATTCCTTCGGATGACCATAGGCATATCTCCATTCTCTAGGAAGATCTACTTCATTATGATTAGTATCAATAACATCAACCCTAGGTGAATCATCATCTTTAGCTTCTTGTTCATGATCTGAAGATACATTTATATTTAATTTTTCAATATCTCTTTAGTATATTTGTATCTTCCTCATCATCAATCTTTTCTGAACTTGATGCTAAAGACTCATCAAAAACTACATGAATAGATTCTTCTACAATTAAGGATTTCTTGTTAAATATTCTATAGGCTTTACTAGTTGTTGAATATCCTAAAAATATGCCTTCATCAGATTTTATATCAAATTTACCAAGATTATCTTTTTTATTATTATGAATAAAACATTTACAGCCAAATGCATGAAAATAACTAATGTTTGGTTTCCTATTATTCCATAATTCATAGGGAGTTTTCTTAAGAATTGGCCTAATTATGGCTCTGTTAAGGATGTAACATGCCGTGTTTATAGCTGCCCAAAAATACTTTGGTAGGTTGCTTTCACATAGCATGGTACGGGCCATGTCTTCTAACGTCCTATTTTTTCTTTCTACAACTCCATTTTGCTGAGGTGTTCTAGGTGCAGAGAAATTATGATGAATGCCATGTTCAATGCAAAAACTCTCAAACAAATGATTTTCAAATTTAGTGCCATGATCACTTCTAAGAGACTATGGTGTTGTTTTTCTCATTAGTGACTTTCTTGAAGAATTTCAAAAATATTGAGAAAGTCTCATCCTTGTGAGCCAAAAACAACACCCAAGTGAATCTAGAATAATCATCTACTATCACAAGGCCATATTTCTTTCCTCCTAGACTTGTTGTTCTAGTAGGTCCAAAAAGGTCCATGTGAAGTAGCTCTAGTGGCCTAAAAGTGAAACAATATTTTTAGATTTGAAAGAGTTTTTAGTTTGTTTTCCAAATTGACATGCATCACAAATTTGATTATTTTCAAAATCTAACTTTGGAAGTCCTTTAACTAAATCTATTCTAATTAATTTTGAAATTAGGTGAGTGCTTGCATGACCTAATCTACGATGCCATAGCCATCCAATCTTATTTACATTAGCATTTTCAGCAACTAGGCAATGATTACTTGTAGACAAATTGTCCAAATCAATTAAGTATACATTGCCATTTCTATATCCAGTAAATATAATGCTATTGTTAATAGGATTAGAGACGGTGCAGATAGAAGCTTCAAATGAAACTTTAAAAACCTTTATCACACAATTGGCTAATACTAATTAAGTTATGCTTTAAACCATCTACATAAAGAATATTTCAATGAAAGTGGAGGGAGTTATCTAAATTTTACCAAATCCCATAATAAGGCCTTTACCATTATCACCAAATGTGACAACTCCTCCTCTTTTCCTCAAGGGTGATGAATTGCTCCTTGTCACCCGTCATGTGTCTTGAGCAGCCGCTATCAGATACCACTTTTGTTTTTATCTTTTGGCCGCAAGACACTCCTGCAAAGTAATCAAACTTTCTATTTAGGTACCCAAGCTTTCTTGGGTCCTTCATGGTTAGTAGCAACAAAGATTGTTCCTTTCGGAACCCATATTTTCTTTCCTTTACTACTTAAATTCTTTTAATTTTTCTAAAATTGCATTCATAAGCTTTATGTCCCTTTTTGTTACAACAATAACATGAAACATCATTTTTATCCTGTTCTTTCTTAAAGAAATTTTTAACATACTTTTGTTTCATGTTAGGCCTATAACCTAATCCGACTTTATCAAATACAGCTCTTTGATTACTCAATAACAAATTAAGTTTTTTGAGCTATATGTAAATTTATCAACTATATTTTATATTTATCAACTTCTTTCTTTAAGCTAACATTTTCATTAGAAATTGACTCTTTATCTTTTAACAAATTCATATTTTCAGATTTCAATTCTTCAACTTCATGTGTTAGTTTATCCTTTTCCTTGATAAGATTTGAATTATCATTTTTCAAAACTTTGCTTTCTTTTTCAGAATTTTGAAATTACTAACTAATTCATTAAATGTATCAAGCAATTCGTCAAAGGTAAAGTCATGAGTTTTGGTACATACCTCATTGTCTTTTTTTGCCATAAAGCAAATATTTGCAACTCCTTGTTGTTCCTCCTCGGATGAGGATTCTTCGCTGTCGCTCCATGTTGCAATGTATGCCTTTTTCTTTTTCTTGTATCCCTTTTTCAATTGAGGACAATCATATCTAAAATACCCCTGTTTTTTACATTCATAGCATATGAGGGGGTCTTTCTCTTTAGCCTTGTCCTTTTCTTTTCTTTTTCACCATCCATCTTTGTTCCAAATTTTTTCTTGTGGAAGGGTCTCCTTCTTTGCATAAATCTTTTGAATTTCTTAGCTAGAAGTGCATTCTCCTCCTCATCATCATCTTCTTCATCATCAATGCTGCTCTTCTCTTTTTGCAGCTTTGAGGGCAATTGTTCTCTTCTTTTTGACTCTTCCTCTTGATGTTGCTTCATGGTCAGTTCATGGTCATCAATGATCCAAGTAGCTCTTCCAAAGGTAATGTATTTAAATCTTTGGCTTCTTGGATGGCAGTTACTTTCGCTTCCCATGATCTTGGAAGAGACCTAAGAATTTTACGAACAATTCAGAGTTAGTATAGGTCTTACCAAGACTTTTAGACCATTTACAATATCAGTAAATCTAGTGTACATGCATGTGATAGTTTCATTTTGTTCCATGCTAAACAATTCATACTTATGAACAAGAATATTAATCTTAGATTTTTTACTTGATTAGTACCCTCATGGGTAACTTCTAATCTATCCCAAATTTCTTTTGCAGAAATACATGTAGAAATTCTATTAAACTCATTAGCATCTAAAGCAAATATAAAATTCATGGCCTTAGCATTGAGCTGAGCCATTTTCCTATCGTTCTCATTCCAATCCCTTTCGGGTTTAGGAACTATGAACCATCTACTAAGTGTGTGGGTGTGCTAGGTCCATTAGTGATTACACTCCAAAGCTCATAATCTAAAGCTTGAATAAAAATTCTCATTCTAGCTTTCCAATAAGAATAATTAGAACCATTAATAAAGGAGGTCTATTGGTAGAATGACCTTCAGCATATGAAGATCCAGCTTGAGCTGCCATTTGGATCTTTAACTCTTGATCGTTAGATCAAGCAAGAAATGAGCACAAGCTCTGATACCAATTGTTGGCCCAGATGACAACCCAAGAGGGGGGGTGAATTGGGTTCTTAAAAAAAAATTTAACTCTTTTAAAAACTTTTTGCTTTGATATGAAAGAGCTTAAGTGCAAAGTGGATAAATGCTAATCACAAATAAATGAGATAAAGAGAGACTAAGAAATAAAGCACGGCAAACACAAAGATTTTATAGTGGTTCGGTGTATCCAACACGTCCACTCCCAAGCTTCACTTGGGTCCACACTATAATCCTTTTGATTACAGTCGAGTTGTTTTACAAGCTCACAACTCAAACTTGTTGTTTCCCCGGGATCACAATGAACCCAGCTGGTTTTCCGGGCTCACCAGCACACAACCCAACAACAAGCTATCCTTAGCTTGTACCGAGGTATACTACCTCCACTAATTCAATCCCCCGATTGAATTAGAAAACACTAATGAAAAATAGAGTTTAAGTACACAATAGCTCCTCAAATGAGCAAATAAATAATAAATTAAACAAGATAAGAAAAGCCTATTTGAAGCTCTTTGAACGTGTGCTTTTCTTCTTTTCCTCTTCTCCTTTGAAAGATTGAATCAGGGCCTCAGCTCAAATTCTTCAGAAATTAGCAGTTGAGAAGTTAAGGATTTGGGGCTTTTGCTATCTTTCTTCTAAGGATGGAAATCTCTTGATTTGAACTTGAGAAGCTTATGGATTTCTCTTTAAGCTTTCTGAGGTTGATGGATTTGAGCTCTAAGTCTTTCCTCTTGATTTCTCTCTTTTTCATAGAGTATTTTTTTCAATTTTTCTCCTCTTTTCTCTTGTATATCCTCCTTTTTCAAACAGACGATTTTCCCTTTTTATAGATTTTTTAATCCAGGTTTAGGTGGGAAATATAGCCGTTGTGAGATGTTTGGATCTTTCGACACACAAAGAAAATAGCTATTAGAGGTTAGGTAAAAAGAAATCTTACCGTTGGAGTCTGTTCTGACAGATAAAAAATTCGTTCCTGACAGGTTGGAGTCGGCTCCAACTTTTCAGGTGTCAGCTCCAAGTCGGGTATCCAAAAATAAAAAATAAAAAGTTGTTAAGGAGTCGGCTCCGAGAAAGTTAAGTGTCGGCTCCAAAAATGCTCATAAAAACACGCTCTCTATTCTCAGATTAGAGTCGGCTCCAGAAAATCAGGTGTCGGCTCCCAAACTCTCAGGTGTCGGCTCTCGAATACTGGGTGTCGGCTCCGAAAACTGAAACAAAATACGCTTCTCTGTATCTTAGGTTGAAGTCGGCTCTGAAACTCTAGGTGTCGACTCCAGACCGTGCCAAAATTTCAGAAAACTTCTGATACGCCTTGGGGTCGGCTCCTGACCATTTGGGTGTCGACTCCAAGCTCTGAACTTTGAAAAATTCTTTTGACATTTTGATTCAAAACTTTTTTCTTTATACCTTTTAATTGATCAACCATTTTGAATCCCTAAACACTTGTTAAATCTATTAGAAGCATAGTAAATATACTCATGTCTTTTATTAATCATCAAAATCAATACTTGAGTCAACATTCTCCATGATAAACCTCTTTAGCACGGTATCAATGCACGTAGATTGGGATAAACCAAGCATCCTCTTAGATATATCTTTATAGATCTTCATCCCTAGGATGTAGGAGGCTTCTTCCAGATCTTTCATGGAGAATTGTGATGATAACCATGTCTTTATTCCTTGAAATGCAGGGATATCATTCCTGATTAAGAGAATATCATCTATATATAATACAAGAAATACAATAACAAAACTATTAGCCCATTTATAAATGCAAGGTTCTTCTTTATTCTTAATAAAGCCATAAGATTTGATCACGTTATCAAATCGTATGTTCCAACTCCTAGATGCTTGCTTAAGTCCATAAATGGACTTCTATAGCCTGCACACTTTAGACTCGTCTTCAGATATAAAACCTTCAGGTTGTATCATATACACCTGTTCATCTAAATTACCATTTAGAAAAGCGGTTTTAACATCCATCTGCCAAATCTCATAATCTAAGTGTGCTGCTATAGCTAGCATAATCCGAATGGATTTCAGCATTGCCATAGGAGAAAACGTCTCATCATAGTCAATACCATAACGTTGACGATACCCCTTGGCAATCAGACGTGCTTTGTAGGTCTCTACCTTTCCGTCTGCACCTCTTTTCCTCTTGAAAATCCACTTACACCCTATGGGTTTTATCCCTTTGGGTGAATCAATTAATGTCCATATATTATTTTTCTTCATGGAATCAAGTTTGGATTCCATGGCTTCAAGCCATTTGTCAGAGTCAGTCCTTTGCATAGCATCCATATAGGTGATCGTATCCTCGTTGTTCTCATCGAGCTTAATAGGATCCTCGTTATGGACCAAGAAACCTAAGTATCTGTCCGGTTGATGTGGTACTCTACCAGATCGCCTTAATGTTGCATCTAAAATGGGTTTTGAGTTTGATCTAATCAACTCAGATTCTAAGGGTTCAATGGGTTGTGTTGCTCCTTCTACTTGATGAACTTCCTCAAGTTCAATATTAGAGCTATTTGTTCCTTCACTAAGGAACTCCTTTCAAGAAAAACTGCTCTATTACTAATGAACAACTTTTGTTCTTCAGTATTGTAGAAGTAATATCCTTTGGTTTCTTTCGGATAGCCGATAAAAAAAATTATCAGATTTGGGTTCAAGTTTGTCTGATTTTGCACGTTTCACATAAGCCGGGCACCTTCAGACTCTTAGATAGGTGATAACTAGTTTATGTCCATACCACATCTCATGTGGAGTTTTAGAAACAGACTTACATGGAACCTTATTGAGAATATGACAAGCTGATTCTAATGCATATCCCCAAAATGATATTGGCAAGCTTGCAAAACCCATCATGGACTGAACAATGTCTAACAGGGTTCGATTCCTTCTTTTCGACACATTGTTATATTGCGGTGTTTCTGAAGGAGTCCATTGGGAGAGAATCTTATTCTCCCTTAAATATGTCACAAAGTTGTTTGAAAGGTATTCGCCTCCTCGATCTGATCGAAGGGTCTTAATACATTTTCTTGTTTATTTTTCTACTTCTTTATGATATAGTTTGAACATTTCAATCGACTCAGATTTATGCCTCATAAGATAGACATAACCGAACCTAGAAAGGTCGTCTGTAAAAGTAATGAAGTAGTAATATCCACCTTTGGCACAAGTACTCATTGGTCCACATACATTAGTTTGTACTAGACCCAATAGCTCTTTAGCTCTTTCACCTTTTCCAGTAAAAGATGACTTAGTCATTTTACCAAAAAGACAGGATTCACAGGTAGTTAATGATTCACAATCATCAACTCGAAGGATGCCCTCCTGAGTTAACCTGTTTAATATGTTCTTGTTGATATGACCCAGCCGATGGTGCCAAAGATAAATATCTGTGACATCAGTTATTGTAGGGCGCTTACTTGATTTGTACACTACATTCACAGGCTGTGATAATATATAAATGCCATTAGATAAATGCCCAGTCATTACAATGACTCCATTCATAATGATATTCAAAGTAACATCCTTTATTAAAATTTCATAATGACTTTTGGCCAGAAGGCCTACAAAAATTACATTCAACAAGAACGTTGGGCAAAAATGATAATCATTTAGTACAATGACATTTCTATTGAAAACTATTTCAAGAACTCCTAATGCCAAAATTGGAACTAATCTTCCATCGCTAACATTAAAGAATCTTTCATTGTCCTCAAATCTTCTAGTGACCTGTAGTCCCTGCAATGAATTGCAAATGTTAAAAGGACTCCCGGTATCCAATACCTAGGTCTGATTATCATATACAGAAAAATTACAAGATGTTATCATAAAATACCTTATCGAGCAATATCTTGCCCCTTTTTCTTCTTTGGCCTATTTGGATCAAGTGTGGCAATGTAAAGAGGGCAGTTCCTCTTCCAGTGCCCTTGCATCTTGCAATAAAAGCATTCAGCTTGACTTTTATCAACTTCTTCTTTTGCATCTGATCCCTTATAGATGTCCTAGCATGTTGCACCTTTTTCTTATTCTTTTCTTTTTTCCTTTCCCAAAGGATTGACGCCCTACCTTAGATCCTTCAACCACATTAACCAAACCCTTAGAGAGCTGGTTGTCCTTCTCAAAGTTCTATAACAACCCCAACAAACCATGGTGTTGACTACAGGCTTTGTCATTCGAAAATGAGTAAGGAAAGGTCAGAAGGATGGAGGCAAGGAATTCAGGATCGCATCTTTTTCCAACTGCTCATGTAGGGGAAAGCCAAGCTTGCTTAGAAGTTCTATATTCTCGATCATGTACAATACATGATCAGTGACAGGAGATCCATCTCTCATTCGAGCATTAAAAATAGCATAACTAGTCTTGTGCCTTTCAACGTCGTCAGGTGTGCCGAAAGATTTATTCAACGCTTGAATGATTTCTTCTGGCTAAGCATTCTCGAACCGGTGACCGAATTCATCGTTCATTACTGCTAGCATGATGTAACGCATGCTAGTTCTATCACGAGCCACTTCTGATAAGTGTCTTTCTCAGAACTTTGGGTGTTTGCATCAGGTATCTTTGGTGTAGGATTATTCAGAATATATAGAATCCTCTCATGCTCAAGGACGATCTTAAGTTTTCTAAACCAGCTATTGAAATTTAAACCATTCAACTTGTCACTATCCAATAGGGACCTTAATGATAAATTAGTGGCCATATTCTGCATAAGGAAAAACTAAAGTTTAGTAGTATATAAATTGATTCAGTCTAAAGACTTGGACTTTGGTCTAAAGATTCTTCCACTATTTTATTCAAATGGTAGCCTCTACACCCCAATTCAAAGAATTATTCTTAATTCTTTAGTGGGCACTAAGATCTACATATACTACATACAGGCCCAAGTGAAGCTTGGCCAACCCATATGCATCTAAGAGTAGGTTCAAAACCAATTGTTTCCCAAAATATTCTTAGTGTTTAATTTTTCCCCATGTACCTCTTCAGCAAGCATGGAGTGCCTCCACTAAGGTAGTGTTTGATAGAAAAAATTATCCATGGATAAGTGTACGGGATAGAGTTTATCCCCTGGCTATGCCTAGGGATATCCCTTGGCTATCCCATTGATCATATCAAATGCAAAAAGGCAAATCCATAGGATAACTTTTTTTTACTCTTATTTGGAGGGATAACCAGCTATTCCTGCATTTTCTAGGGAATAAATTGAGGGGATATCCCATGGTTAACCATAGTTAACCATGGACTATCCCTTTGGTTAACTTTATTCCCAGCTATCCCTTATAGTTATGGTTTTTGGGAATAAGAAGGGATATCCAGGGGATATTCTCTCTTATCCCCTATTTCAAACACTACCTAAAAGTTCTGGTTAGGTTCAACTATTAAATGATATAATCAGTGTAGCCTATCAATAGACAACCAAGCTCGAGTGAAGCTTGGCCCACCTGACTGTCTATTTAATAGTTACACTGACTTATCATATAATGAATGATAATTTCGATGGTTGACAAGCACCAGGCATGGAGTGCCTCCAATGATTATCAAGACATCAAACTCATTATCACCCACCTTAATGGGAGGCTATGATCTAGTTATCATATAACTATTTCATTTTAAGGACTAATAATTTTAGAGGATTTAATAATCTGAAGATAAATTGACTAATTAAGTTCTCCCACTGAATCTATGAAATCGGTAGAATAAAACAAGATTAAGTCAGGTTAAGTGGCACCAAAATTAGTTAGACGATTTTCTTACAGGCATGAGTCAACCCGAATCAGGTAAATGATCTAAATCATAAATGGTTCACCATATTGACCAGGTAAGTGAGATCGATGGGAGGAATATGCCATTAACTCGTTAAAGACGCATCAATACGAGTAACTCCCAATTAAAAACCATTCGATCGTTGATCCTAGAGCAACTTGCCAACTCACCTTGACATCATATAGTTAACCAATTTTGATTTGATCATCTAAGAGATTCATGCTCAACCACGGAGCCTAATCTACTTTCATTTGGTTTAATCAAAGACATGGACATGATCAACTACAACTATTGCTTGATTTAGAGCATCCTTAACCTAATCTAATCAATTTAGATTTGATCAAATACTCTTATAGTCCATTTGATTTAAACCTTAGGGTCTAACCCTTTATGGACCTGATTTAGCTAACCCAAAAGATTAAATATATTTCATGTTATATATTTCGAATCATGCATCAGTTGCATTATTTAACTACTCATAATTCTTTTATTTAGATCATATCTAAAAAGATTATGAATAAATATTTGACATTCAAATAAGACTCTCATAAATATTTGTCTGTTTTATAACATAGACAACAAGCTATCATATCTCATATCTATATTTTTATACTAAACACGCAAATATTATGCTTTTATACAACATCAATATGTATCAAATATAAAACATCTTTTGGGAGTGAGTGTAATCTATGTTTTGATGCCAAAGATCAATTTAAATTATCTTTTGACTAAGCATCAATAATAAAAGAACCATAACGTCATGGCAATAGTCACAGAATACCTCGTTGAATGGGTAATTTAGATTTTTAATCTATCTGTGACCGACTAGCCTGGTGATCCATTTTAGCTTTGATTACAAAATTAATAGAAGCATTAATTTACATGCAATAAATTAGATCAAGATGAAACCATCGCTTTGATACCATTTGAAGAGAGAAACAATTTTTGAGGCATGCATATTTTAAAATTTAATAATAATTATTAATGCAGAGGAAAGACTTTCTAAAGTCTCTGTGAAAAAGAGAGAGAAATCAAGAGGAAAGACTTAGAGCTCAAATCCATCAACCTCAGAAAGCTCAAAGAGAAATCCACAAGCTTCTCAAGTTTAAATCAAGGAGATTTTTATCTTTAAAAGAAAGATAGCAAAAGCCCCAAATCCTCAACTTCTCAACTGCAAATTTCTGAAGAATTTGAGCTGAGGCCCTGATTCAATCTTTCAAAGGAGAAGAGGAAAAGAAGAAAGAAGAAAAGAAGAAAAGCACACATTCAAAGAGCTTCAAACAGGCTTTTCTATTCCTTGCTTAGTTTATTGTTTATTTGCTCATTTGAGGAGCTGCTGTGCACTTAAACTCTATTTTCATTAGTGTTTGCTAATTCAATCAGGGGATTAAATTTGTGGAGGTGGTATACCTCGGTTCAAGCTAAGGATAGCTTGTTGTTGGGTTGTGTGTTGGTGAGCTCGGAAAACCAGTAGGGTTCGTTGTGATCCCGGGGGAAACACAAGTTTTGAGTTGTGAGCTTGTAAAACAACTCGACTGTAATCAAAAGGATTATAGTGTGGACCCAAGTGAAGCTTGGGAGTGGACGTAGGTGTTGGATACACCGAACCACTATAAAATCTTTGTGTTTGCCGTGCTTTGTTTCTTAGTCTCTCTTTATCTCATTTATTGTGATTAGCATTTATCTACTTTGCACTTAAGCTCTTTATATCAAAGCAAAAAGTTTTTTAAAAGAGTTAATTTTTTTAAGAACCCAATTCACCCCCCCTCTTGGGTTGCCATCTGGGCCAACAAAAAGAAATCATGTGACAACTTGATAATCTATAAACTACATGCAAGCAGCATTCACTACAAGAAAATGCTGAGATAGTGACAACAAAAAATAGCGATGCATTTAGAGACGCAATTGCGACACATAGCGACGAAAAATTAAAAAATATTAAATTTTAATTTAGCGACGCAAATAGTGGATCGCTATTTTAAGAAAAATTAATATTTATAAAATAAAATTATCAATAAAAATATTACGATACATCTCATTGCGTCGCAATGTTTTTTAAAAATTAATTATGCTAAATAGCGACGCATTAGCGATGCAATAAATAGAAAATTAAAAAAATAATTTTTAATTTTGCGACGCAAGTATTGCGTCGTAATTTTTTAAAAAAATAAAACATTGCGATGCAACAAGGTGCATCGCAATTATTTTAAGAAAAATTAATTTTTATAAAATATAATTATGAAATAAAAATATTGTGACACAACTCAGTGCGTCGCCATTTTTTTAAAAAATTAATATGTTAAATAGCAACGCATTAGTCACGCAATAAATTAAAAAATAAAAAAAATTAATATAGCGACGCAAGAAATGCATCGCAATTTTTAAAAAAAATATTAAATTTTATAAAAATTAATTTTATAAATATAATTATGAAATAAATGCAACCGTCGAATCGTCGCCAATCGGATTGATCGCAACGGTCCGAATCGATTGTCGGTGACTGGGATCATGGCTTGGATCAATTGCATCCGTCGGATCATCGCCGATCGGATTGATCGCAACGATCCGAGATTGATCGTCGCCGACCGGGATCATGGCTTAGATCGATCGCAACCATCGAATCATCGCCGATCGGATTGATCGCAACGGTCCGAAATCGATCGTCGGTGATCGGATCATGGCTTGGATTGATCGCAACCGTCGGATCGTCGCCGATCGGATTCATCGCAACGGTGAGATCGATCGTCAATCGGGATCATGGCTTGGATCGATCGCAACCGTCGGATCGTGCCGATCGGATTGATCGCAACGGTCCGAGATCGATCGTCGACGACCAAGATCATGGCTTGGATCGATCGCAACCATCGGATCGTCGCCGATCGGATTGATTGCAGCGGTCCAGATCGATCGTCGCCGACCGGGATCATGGCTTGGATCGATCGCAACCGTTGGATTGTTGCCGATCGGTTGATCGCAATGGTCCGAGATCGATCATCAGCGATCGGGATCATGGCTTGGATCGATTGCAACCGTCGGATTGTCGCCGATCGGATTGATCGCAACGGTCTAAGATCGATCGTCACCGACCGGGATATATCTTGGCTTCGATTGATCGCTACATCGGATCGTCGCCGATCGGATTGATCGCAATGCTCCAAGATCATCGTTCGCGACCGAAATCATGGCTTGGATTGATCGCAACCATCGGATCGTCGCCGATCGGATTGATCACAAAGGTCTGAGATCGATCGTCGCCGACCGGGATCATGGCTTGGATCGATCGCAACCGTTGGATCATCGCCGATCGGATTGATCGCAATGGTCCAAGATTGATCGTCGATGACCGGGATCATGGCTTGGATCGATCGCAACCGTCGGATCGTCGCTGATCGGATTGATCGCAACGGTCCGAGATCGATCGTCACTGACCGGGATCATGGCTTGGATCGATCGCAACCGTCGGATCATCGCCGATCGGATTGATCGCAACGGTCCGAGATCGATCATCGGCGACCGGGATATATCATGGCTTGGATCGATCGCAACCATCGGATCGTCGCGATCGGATTGATCGCAATGGTCCGAGATCGATCGTCGTGATCGAGATCATTGCTTGGATCGATCGCAACCATCGGATCATCGCCGATCGGATTGATCGCAACGGTCCGAGATCGATCTTCGACGACCAGGATCATGGCTTGGATCGATCGCAACCATCGGATCGTTGCCGATCGGATTGATTGCAACGATCCAAGATCGATCGTCGCCAATCGGGATCATGGCTTGGATCGATCACAACCGTCGGATCGTCGCCGATCAGATTGATCGCAACGGTCCGAGATCGATCGTTGGCGACGAGATCATGGCTTGGATCGATCACAACCGTTGGATCATCGCCAATCGGATTGATCGCAATGGTCCGAGATCGGTCGTCGCCGACCGGGATCATGGCTTGGATCGATCGCAACCGTCAGATCATCGCCGATCGGATTGATCGCAATAGTCCGAGATCGATTGTCGGCGACCGGGATATATCATGGCTTGGATCGATCACAACCGTCGGATCGTCGCCGATCGGATTGATAACAACGGTCCGAGATCGATCATCGGCGATCGGGATCATGACTTGGATCGATCGCAACCGTCGGATCGTCGCTGATCGGATTGATCGCAATGGTCCGAGATCGATCGTTGCCGACCGAGATCATGGCTTGGATCAATCGCAACCATCGAATCATCGCCGATCGGATTGATCGCAATTTTTTAAAAAAATATTAAATTTTATTAAATATAATTAAAAGATAAAAAATAATTTTAAATCGAAATCATGGCTTGGATTAAAAATAAAACATTGCGACGCAAACATGTGCATTACAATTTTTTTTAAAAAATTAATTTTATAAAATATGGAATCAAAAATAAAAATATTGCGATGCGAATCAGTGCGTCGCAACTTTTTAAAAAAAATACATTATATTAAATAGCGATGCATTAGCGATGCAATAAACCAAAAAATTAAAAAAACATTTAATTTAGCGACACAATTTTTTTTAAAAAAATAAGTATTATAAAAAATATTAAAAATAAAACATTGCGACGCAAACATGTGCATCACAATTATTTTTAAAAAAATAATTTTTATAAAATATAATTATGAAATAAAAATATTGCGACGCAATCAGTGCATCGCAACTTTTTTTAAAAAATATATTATGTTAAATAGCGACGCATTAGCGATGCAATAAACCAAAAAATTAAAAAAAAATTTTTAATTTTGCGCAAGTATTGCGTCGCAATTTTTTTTAAAAAAATAAGTGTTATAAAAAATATTAAAAATAATTTTTTATGTTTATTAATTATTCGTAATTATATTGCATTGCATTAATCTTTAGTATTTACGGTATGACGGACCGAGGTAGATCTACCCCTGACGGACATAGCCCTGCTGCATCACATCCCACTACCAGCCCTGATGCACGGACTTTGCCTCTCCAGGCGTCGACGCTCATCCAGTATTTTCCTCTACCGATCGGCACAGACATCTGAGAGTTCTTCTTTGGTCGGTCGCACCGTACTTCGATTGGATGCCGATGGACTGTAAGTATATACTAATTGTAACTATATTTATGTTTTTAAGTTAATTATTTATTTTAATTAGTTTTTTTAACAGCTTTATTGAGCAGCATACTGTATCAAGCCGGATCAGCTCTATATTTCAGAGCCATGCTGATCCCAGTAGCTACGATTGGCACCATGTATCTGCGGCCACGAGAGAGTTTTATTTTTTAGAGTTTCAGATAAACTTTTTAAATATTTTATAACTGATATAAAATTTTCTAATCTTAATATATTGTGAAACTAAATGTTTATTTCAATGCAGAAAAAGTTTACGTGGGACCTTACTATCCATGGTGTCATTAGGGCAGCATGGAATGCTCTTGTGGCACGCCGATACTCTGACATGCTTTATCGTTGGAGGAGTTCGGGTGACCGTCCAGGGCATGTGCCAGAGGGTATTTGGGCAAGCTGGCAGTAGGCGTGGCAGTCCGAGGCATGGATCAGGAGGTCCGCATTAGCTAGCACAAACCGCCGATCTGAGAAGGGCGGTCGTGGCACGGGCCTCTCCTGTCACACTGCGGGATCCATTTCTATTCAGGAGCACAGGCGTCGTATGGTAAGAAAATATAAACAATTTAAATACTAATTTAGTCATTTACAAATACTTGCATTTATATTCTTTCTTCTGCTTTTGTAGTCCGAGGATAGAGATCCTGGTGAGTTTCGTCTATTCAGGGCAACAGATACCAAGAAGGATGGTTCGTGGGTCGATACACGATCACGGAAGGTTGGAGTAAGAAATTAGATTTATATTTTATTTGTTTAATTTTTAATATTTTATTCAGCTTTATATATTAATTCATTTATCATTGATTTTATAACTTAAAGGCACGAGTCGAGGAGCTTCAGTCTCAGACTTCGTAGGTCGACTTCACTGATGGGGGGCCGCCCGTTGAACTCTCACCAAAGGAAAGTCGACTTGTGTTTTTGGAGGCTATTGGTGCCCAGCCGCGAGACCGTATGGTCTATGGTTTGGGCACCAGAGCTTCCAGATATTTTCCCCATCATGGCTCCAGTTCACGTGGTTCTAGCGATATTCCTCCCGAGCAGATAGACGACATCCGAAGATCTATCAAGGAGGAAGTTCGCCAGGAGGTTCTGGAGGAGCTTGCAGAGATGAGAGACCAGATGCATCAGATGCAGGATTTAGTTCGTCTCCTGTCGCAGGGTTCAGTCCAGCCTTCACAGCCGCCTGCAGATACATGATGTATTTTTTTTTACTACTTGATGTATTTTTTTTTATTTTTTGTTTTGTATATGAAAATTTTAAATAATTAATAAAATAATTTTTATCGATTTTTGAAAATTTTGTAATGATTGTTTTGATCAATTGTATTAGCAATTACATTGTATTAGCAAGTTTATTTTATATTGTTTTATTTTTTTAAATAAATAAATTAATTTACTTTAAAACTTAAAAATAAATTTACTTTATTTTTAAAAAATTAATTAATTAATTAGTGATGCTATTTTCCATCGCAATTAATTTTAAAAAAATTACAAATTATGTTATTTTATTTTTAAAAAAAATAAATTAATTAATTAGCAATGCAACTGCGACAAGATTTTTCATCGCAAATATTTTAAAAAAATTTATTTTTAAAGTAGCGACGCATTTAGGAGCATCGCAATTATTTTAAAAAATTAAAAATTATTTTATTTTAAAAAATAAATTAATTAATTAGCGATGCTAATTTCATTGCAATTATTTTAAAATCTATTAAAAATTATTTTATTTAAATTTTTTAAAAAAATAAATTAATTAGCGATGCAATTGCGACGATATTTTTATCGTAAATATTTTTTAAAAAATTTATTTTTAAAGTAGCAACGTGACGCATTTATCGGCGTCGCAACATATTGCGACGTATTTAGGGCATCACAGAGAGTCGCTGTTAAGCGACGCAGTAAAATTAAAATTGTAAAACATTTTAGCGATACCTTTATTGTATTGCTAATGCATCTTATTTAACGATATATTAGCGATGCATTTGAGCGTCATTAATTTTTCTGTAGTGATTGTGAGCACGAATCTCTAACTCTGCAAGCACCTTAAAAACAGATTTCCTTTTTCCTTTGAGGAAAGAAACGAAGATAAGTTTTTAGGAAGTACGCGTAATGACATTTTAATTGCATTAATTAATTCTTTCGTGTGCACGCACACACATCCTTCCAAAATTCTGTTATGACAGCTAGAAAATATTTTCATCCCTCCAAATTTGAACCAAAACCGAGTTGTTCTATTTGCGAAAAGTTCAACTTAGAGTTTTTTTTACATGAGTACATGGTTGCCTGCGATGATCTCAGCTCCACCATGGATGCATAAATTAAAAGCGAAATAAAAGATAGAACATATATACATCCAGCTTCCAGAATATTGTGATGGTGTAACATACGAGTTACAAGAGCTCTCGACTTGTCTGTCGAACTGCTATAAAGATGAGAGGAGGCAGGGTGCACCTCAGCTTTGTCAATTGGCCGTCAGTCAGCAGTGAGGGATGTCGTCGAGCCAGGCAACCAGCTGCTCCATTAATGGCCTCCGTCCAGGAGAATCACTGACACAAAGAGTAGCAATTTCAAGCACCTTCGTCAGCTGGCTGTGGTTCTCTTCATCGTATACGTGGGGGTCCAATACTTCAGCTTCCCTCTTCTCCTCCGCCATCTCACGCACCCATGAAACCACATCGTTGCAGCCTTTTGGCGTGCACGCATCCAAAGGCCTCCTGCCAGTGAGTAGCTCCAAGAGAACAACTCCAAAACTGTAGACATCGCCTTTAAACGTAGCAACCGGGGACTGTCCGTACTCAGGAGGAACGTAGCCCACGGTCCCTACAAGATCCGTCGTCACATGGCTGCCGTGAGGCCGAACGAGCCTCGCAAGCCCGAAATCACCCAGATGAGCTTCAAAATTTTCATCCAGGAGGATGTTGCTCGACTTGATGTCACGGTGCAGTATGTGGGGCTCGCATGAATGGTGCAAGTAGGCCAATCCCCTTGCTGCTCCTTGAGCTATGCGAAGCCTTGTTTCCCAATCCAGCGTCGAGCCCTCTTCAGTCTTCTTCTCATGGAGCAAGTAGTCCAAGCTTCCATTTTCCATGTAAGGGTAGATCAAGAGTCTATCATTGCGAGTCTTGCAGTATCCTTGAAGCGAAACAAGGTTCCAGTGTTGAGCTTTGGAGAGGGCTTGCACCTCGGCTCGGAATTCCCTCTCCATCTGAAATTCGTCACCAAAGAGCTGTTTGATGGCAACCTTCCTCCCATCTGGTAGTGTTGCTTTATAGACTTGACCAAATCCGCCACACCCTATGATATGAGCTTGATCAAAGTTGTTCGTGGCTTCTACGATATCATCGATGCTTAGCCCCTCGTTATCAAACAGAAGCACCAAACCAGAGCCAGCAGGTTCTAAACTTTCGCCGGAATCTCCCTTCACCCTGGCATTACTGTGTCCTCCTCGTCTTCTAGAGTAAATCCTCGACACAGTAAAGTAGATTGCAGTCAGAAGTAAACCGGCTCCCAATCCGATTCCAAATGCCATGCCTATAATAACGCCTCTGTCCAAAAAAGCACCTTTCTCTGTAGCTCTGCTCGCTGATGACGTCGGGGTGTTGGGTGGAGAAGGAGACCGGTGACCGCCGCGGAGACCTGGGTTCCCCATGAAGTCATTGCCTGAGAAGGTTGAGAACTGGCCTTCTGTTGGGATTGATCCAACTAAATTGTTGTAAGCCACGCTGAAACTCGACAGAAAACTAAGTCTGATCAGAGAGGAAGGTATGCTTCCACTCAGATTGTTGTGCGACAAATCCAAGAGCTCTAAGCTCGACATGCCTGACAACTTCTCAGGTATGGTTCCTGAGAGATTGTTCCAGCTTAGGTCCAACGCAAGAAGGGCCACAAGGTCCCCAAACCCTGGCAAGATTGGTCCAACAAGCATGTTATGAGACAGGATCAATGATGGTGGAAAGCTGGTGACCTTGTTATATTGTAATCCCCGTGCTGTGGAGTTC
Organism: Calamus simplicifolius; assembly: GCA_900491605.1. Classification (NCBI taxonomy): domain Eukaryota; kingdom Viridiplantae; phylum Streptophyta; class Magnoliopsida; order Arecales; family Arecaceae; genus Calamus; species Calamus simplicifolius. The sequence continues at coordinate 30,429 of UESW01002214.1, read as the reverse complement.
CGTTTAATCTGAAACGGAAAACCGAGAAATGAGTCCTCCCTTTGCCGCGTTGCATTCCTGGAGATAAGGCTCTTCATCTTTGCCAAGCTATCAGGAATCTCTCCGGATAGTGAATTATTCGAGAGATCCAAGTAGAAGAGCCTCTCAAAATGTCCAAGCCAGGAAGGGATGATCCCACTCAAGTGGTTCCATGATACGTCCAAGACCTTCAACTTGGTCAGCTTTGCCAACCACGGCGGAATCCGACCGGAGAGAAGACAATCTGCAATCACGAGGACCTCCATCTTCTCGAATCCTTGAATACCAGCGTAAGGCATCATCTCGCCACCTTGGAAGTTCTTAGTGAGGACCAAAACGGTGAGGTTGGGGCAATGCTGTAGGATCTGCAGTGCTGATGATATATTGGATAACTTATTTAGGGCGAGGGAGAGGTGAGATAGCGCAGAAAAGGTCTGGAAGCTTTGGGGGATTTCACCAACGAGATTGTTTTTTGCGAGGTTCAAGGATACCAATTCAGTACATTGAGGGAGATCGTAAGGGATGGGGCCAGAGAATAAATTGGAACCAAGATTCAAGGACCGGAGCCTGGCCAATGCAGTGAAATTGAGACGAATCTTTCCACCAAGAAAGTTTTTACTCAGGTTGATCACCCTCAGCATGGAAGAATCGGACAAGGAAGCTGGCAAACCACCCTCGAACCTGTTGTCATTGGCGGAGAAAAGCTCCAGCTTCTTAAGGCTATCAAAGACATCAGGAATGGTGCCAGAAAAATTATTATAAGAAATATCCAAGAGCACGAGTTCGGTGAGATCGCCAAGTTTCAAGCTAACAGGGCCGTACAACATGTTCTGGCGAAGGATTAATCGAGCCAAAGATGGCAACGTGAACAATTCGTCAGGTAGAGTTCCAGTGATCATATTTTTGCAGAGCGAAAGCTCGACAAGAGAGCGGCAATTCCCGAAGCCAGAAGGGAAGTCGCCGGCGAACCTGTTCCATGAAAAGCGAAGGACTTGAACTCGGGCTGAGGAATTACAAATACCTGGATCGATGGAACCGGAGAAGACATTCCCACTGACGTCAAATATTGTGAGGTTTCTCGAGCCGGCGAGGAGCGGTTGCTTGCCATGGAAGGAGTTGCCGGAAATGTTGAAAACTTGAATTGATGGGAGGCACGAATTGGAGGGAATCGATCCGGAGAATTTGTTCGAGCCGAGATCAAGAAGCTCTAAGCGAGGAAGCTGGAACAGCTGCGGCGGAACCGGTCCTTGGAGCGAGTTGCCGGAAAGATCCAAACTTTTCAGGTGATCCAAACCAGCCAAGGAACCGGAGATGGATCCTCTCAAGTGCATGTTGCCAAGTTCCAACGCGATCACTCTTCCGCCAAGAATCCAATCACAACGGACGCCGAACCAATCGCAGCAACTGGTAGAAGGTCCATCGAGGTCCCATCCCGGGAGAGGAACTTCCAAGGATTCGAAGAAGCCCCGCAGGGCTCTCAGATCATGAGGATTGCAGCTCTGGTTTAGAGAATAACAAAGCATAGCTTGGAACAACAAAAGAAAGCAGCACGGCCACCACGCCGGCATCGAGAGCGGCGCCGATGAGCCTCCCCGGTTTCCCATGTTGGCCGGTGGCCTCGACATCGGAGCCAAAGGACGCTGGAAACGGCCTTAATGTGATTATTTTCTTAATTATTTAATAAATAACTTTTTATTTCGAATAAATTAATTAAGTTATAAATACTAACTAATTCGAGGTATGTAATGGATAGCTCACCTTTAAAAAGGTTTGACTGTAGACTGTAGTCAAATCTTACGGTTGGTCTAGTTGCAAGGTATAATTTATTTGAATCTAATGGAGCTCCTGGAAATTAAATCCTCTCCTCTTTTCCATGCTTGTATAGTTGAAGGCAATTATTTTCTTTTTTTATTTATAAATATGAAAGGATAAATGTGATTAGATATTTAAATATTGAATGTAATCATCTTCTTTTCTTTTAACTATATATCAGTATAAAAATATGACTATGAATATATACTATCTTTTTATAACTTATCTGTAATCTCTTAAGGCTGCTCTTATATGGTTTTACGATTTTAATTTTAAGAGTTATATACTTAACAAATAAAGAAATCATTGGCCTCAAATTGATTTTGATAATTATAAAATAATTAAGTAAGTTACTAATGAGTTTAATGTAAAGCTACAATGCAATGTAGGATATATTAGTCATCAAGATGAAGAAGATAGAATCTATGCCTTTAACAAGGTTTTTTAATTGATGAAAGAAAGTTTTGAAAGAGAATAAGATCAAAAAAAGGAAGTTTTAAGCTTCAAATAATTGAGATTCGGATGTTTGAAATGAATTCTATAAAAAATAATCAAGATGTAAGGGCTAATTTATTTGGATTCATCAAATCAAGAATTTTTCAAGGAGTTGAAAATATTTTTGGATATTTGGAATAAGATAGCTGACTCTCATATCAGCTAACAAGAGAAATTTGTTCTTCATAGAGTTTTTATAGTAAGTTTTTCTTGATTAATCAACATGGTAGCCAATTAACACAGTGAAAAATGGCTTCAAGAAGTGTTTTCAGAAAGTTTTCTTCTATTAGTCAGCATAGTAGCCGACTAACACAGTGAAAAATGGCTTCAAAAAGTTTTCTAGTAAGTTTTCTTTCATTAGCCAGCATGGTAGCCGGCTAACCACCCATTAGCAAGCATGATAGCTAGCTAACATGGGGAATCCAGAAAAACTTTCTGAGTTAGCCGGCATGATAGCTGACTAACCCAGTAAATGGCACTGTAACGGCTAGTTTCTGACACGATTCAAGCTTTGAAATTCTCACTCCAACCACCCTCAATGGTCCAAAATGGCTAATTAATGTTTTAATCCTTCAGAAGACTATAAATACAAGTTCAAATGATAAATTTAGTGGGTTGGCAAGAGCTTTTAAGATGAATTCAAGAAAATTAAAAGAAAAAGTTTAAAAAAGTTTTAGCCTTCAAGCCAAAGCTTTCAAAAGCCATCAAAGCTCATTCAAGGCTCCATCAAACTTCAAGAGAAGCTTCCTTTAAGTGCACAAACCATAATATTCAAGGAGGAGAAGCTCATTAAAGAGAAGATCTACCAAAATCCATAAAGTTTTATTATTGTTTTATTTGCTCATATAGGAGCTGTCTCATTTTGAAATTTGTATCATTATTGATTTGTTTGAGTTTCAACTTAGTTGAAACTTGTGTTGGGTGTACCATACCTGAAATTGGTGACTTGTAAACAAGAAGCTAGCTAGGTTAGTTAGGGTTGTAATCGTTTGGATAACGATTAGTAAAGAAAATTCCTAAGAGGTCCTTGGGGAGTGGACGTAGGTGCAGAGATTAGCACCGAACCACTATAAACCTTTGTTTTATGTATTATTGTTTACTTGAAAATTTTAGTTTTTCAAAATAGCACATAATTGCTCAATTTTTTTTTAAAAGAACCTAATTCATCCTCCTCTTGGGTTGCATAGTTGGGCAATAGTAATCATAGTTTAACCAATACTTATTTGGTTTAATATTTAATATAAGGTTATATTTTAATTAATTATTTTGTTCAAAGTTTTAAAAATCATACAATACATAAAATGCACTTAGATTACAAATACCATATGTTGCCGCCAAATCACCCATCTTGAACGTCGGGCACGGATATGGGTCCAAGAGACGACGAAGATAGGTCCAGGAATCTTCAAATACCTCCTCATCGAATAGGAATCCTGCAAGGAAGTCCCCAGGGACCGGTTGCTCTAGTGGGGACCCTCCGATGCTCAAGTGAGTGACTAGAAAAATAGTAAGTAGAAGTGTACTAAAAGACTTAGCCAAAGAACTTAGAGTTCAGATCTCTTCTCTCGTTATAAGTGAAGGATTTTATACCTATTCGAAAGTTCTTCTTATCCCTTTTTGGAAGGTTGTTGAATCTGAGACGTCATTGTCTGGCGGAGGATAGGCGGCAAGGCTGATAGGGATAGATTGCAACCGCCTCTCAGGTTGTCAAGGGCGGCCTAGCCTGCCACACCTCTGTTAGGTGCGGCGCTACTGTAGGGAGAAATAAACTCTGAGGCATGCATATTTTTAAAATTTGATAACTATTATCAATGCGGAAGCTAAAAGATTACATATTAATCTATCTAATATGCATCAAGATCATATCTTTGCCTTATATATAGGATCGCTTGATCTAAAATATGCATATAAATAATCATCAAGATCATATCTTGATCCTCAACGTAAGAAGTCGTACTTCTTGTCTTGAATCATGCCTTAAGGTTTAGGGATCATATCACTTACCTTAAGGGTAGTTGGTAAATCCTTTTGTGCTCTACAGCCGTTCAATCGTCCGGCCTCTAGTATCGTCTATGCGAAGCCCCGAATGATCGGATTTCCGAGAGTGCTAGCTCGCGAAAAAATGACTTTGCTGATCTTGAATCCTTCCACTTGAATCTTCCTCCAAGATCCACCAAGCTTTTGCTAACACCAGAATCACCAGATTTTTATTCTAACCTTTTTAGAATTACAATCCACGACATGTCATGTGTTGTTGTTCTGTGTAATCTGGTGAGGGATGTCTCTATTTATAGTCTCATTTCAGCCTGCCCATTGAATTCTGACATTAAGAATTCCGTCGTTTGGCAAAAAGCAAAGAGACGCCGAACCAAAGAGCTCGGCGCTTGGTTAATTCCGACGTTCGGTGAAAACCAAGGAGACGTGGCGTTTTGTTAATTCCGACGTTGGTGAGAACTAAAGAGATGTGAATTCTAACACTTAGAATTTCATCTCCTGGTTGATTCAAAGAGGCACATTAATTCCACTTTAATTCTAACATTTAGAATTCCGATGGAAATGGTTTGGAGAGGATTAAATTAATACATTAAATTCTAAATGAGAATTTAATCTCTCAGACATTAGTTATCTCATCATGTGAGATACTTGTGCGAGAGGTTTGGGTCTAGGTGATGGTTTAATCTGATCTGAATTTATTGGACTGAACCCACATAGATCATGGTCCTAGCCCAAATCAAATTTGGCTAGTCCTAAATCTATTTAAATCCAAATCAAGTCTAATTTCAAATCAATATTTGAAATTGATTAGTCCTTCTAATAGACTTAAACCAAATTGAATCTTATTCACTTGTACTTAACCCAATTGAGATAATTCAATCAATCAAATTGATTAATTAAATCATATACGATTCTCAATCGTTGATCAGCAAATAGATCATCCTAGGAAACTTCTATGCGTGTGACTCTCTAGGTTCGAACCTAAGCCGGTAGCATAGAAACAACTTTCTATACTAATCGATATGCCCATCTAGCAATGGAACTCGACGTCCGGATAGGTCGAAGAGTTGCCAAGCAAACTCCAAGAACCTAAGAAACAGTTACCGTATAATTCATCCTCTTGACCACAAATGCTAAGGATGGCTTAAGAGCCTGTCAACTCTAAACAGCAAATCCATAAAGTGATTTCAATTTTAGTGATCATGTGACTTTCACATGAAGTGCCTTGGCCAAGGTCTTGCTAAATTGAAACACAAGCATTTCTCCTTTTAACGGGATAGGTCAAATTCCATCTTGATCCATAACTGACTACCACAAGTACTTGACTGCACCCAGTAACCTTTCGTAGCTGGATTAGAAATCCAGGTGGTCCGGCACCTAAGTACAATGAGTTGCTTGCAAGTCACCGGTTGTGATCTTCAGGTCTAAAGGATACTTATACCCATATCTTCTCGGATTAACTCTTGATAGCAGAGTATCGGAAATGAGTCACGTTCGGTGAAATGTACTCCTACACTTTCACCTGTATGTCATACTAGTGTCTCTACACTCCTTGGTTAAGAGGACAACCAACAAATATGATATACAACGTCCTATAATTGATAGTACTATGGCCCTATCATAGTATATCATTTGGTCGCAAACTCTTTTAAGGACCTTCAAAGATAAATCCTCCTTTATCGTGAAGGAAGATCCTGAGGGCTTCATTACTATTAGGAGTTTTAAGAAGATGTTCTTGTAATGAATAAACTGCCAAATAACTTTATTAATATATCAATTTATATACAATTTACATTAGCACAATCATCAAATGATTGGCTTTAGGATACAATTCCAACAAACTCCCACTTAGCCTAAAGCCACTCATTACAGTATCTAATACCCATCTTCAATTTATAGTCATCAAACTCCTTGATGCTGAGTGCTTTAGTAAATGGGTCACCTAGGTTTTCCTTTCCATCAATCTTCTGAAGATTTATGTCACCTCGTCTATAATCTCTCGTATAAGATGAAACTGGTGCAGTATGTGCTTGGTGCACTGATGTGCTCGTGGTTCCTTTGCTTGAGCTATGGCACCAGTGCTGTCACTGTACAACAGGACTGGTCCATCTATGGAAGGTGCCACTCCAAGCTCGGAGATAAACTTTTGCAGCACATAGCTTCTTTCGCAGCATCTGATGCAGCGATGTACTCTGCCTCGCACATCGAATCTGCCACTGTATGTTGCTTGGAACTTTTCCAGCAAACAGCTCCACCATTTAGGATAAACACAAAACCCGATACACTTTTGCTATCATCATGATCTGATTGGAAACTAGAATCAGTATATCCAACAAGTTTCAAATCAGACTCTCCATAGACTAACCACTGGTCCTTAGTATTTCTCAAATACTTAAGGATTGTCTTAACAACTTGCCAGTGTTTTTCTCCTGGATCAGATTGGTATCTACTCACTACTCCTAGTGAGTATGCCACATCTGGTCTTGTACATGTCATGGTGTACATAATCGATCCCACTACCGAAGCATATGGAATTCGACTCATACGTTCTCTTTCATTAGGAGTTGTCGGACAATCCTTCTTAGAAAGATGAATTCCATGGCCTATCGGAAGATAGCCTTTCTTGGAATTCTCCATGCTAAACCTCTTTAGCATGGTGTCAATGTACGTAGATTGGGATAAACCAAGCATCCTCTTAGATCTATCTCTATAGATCTTCATCCCTAGGATGTATGATGCTTCTCCCAGATCTTTCATGGAGAATTGTGATGATAACCATGTCTTTATTCCTTGTAATGCAGGGATATCATTCCGATTAAGAGAATATCATCCACATATAATACAAGAAATACAATAACGGAATCGTTAGCCCATTTATAAATGCAAGGTTCTTCTTTATTCTTAATAAAGCCATAAGATTTGATCACTTTATCAAATCGTATGTTCCAACTCCTAGATGCTTGCTTAAGTCCATAAATAGACTTCTGTAGCCTGCACACTTTAGACTCGTCTTCAGATATAAAACCTTCAGGCTGTATCATATACACCTGTTCTTCTAAATCACCATTTAGAAAAATAATTTTAACATCCATCTGCCAAATCTCATAATCGAAGTGTGCTGCTATAGCTAGCATAATCTGAATGGATTTCAGCATTGCCACAGGAGAAAACGTTTCGTCATAGTCAATACCATAACGTTGACGATACCCCTTAGCAACCAGACGTGCTTTATAGGTCTCAACCTTTCCGTCTGCGCCTCTTTTCCTCTTGAAAACCCACTTACACCCTATGGATTTTATCCCTTCAGATGGGTCAACTAATGTCCATACATTATTGTCCTTCATGGAATCAAGTTCGGATTTCATGGCCTCAAGCCATTTATTAGAGTCAGTCCTTTGCATAGCATCCATATAGGTGATCGGATCCTCGTTGTTCTCATCGAGTTCAACAGGATCTTCATTCTGGACCAAGAAACCTAAGTATCTGTCCGGTTGATGTGGTACTCTACCAGATCGCCTTAATGGTGCATCTAAAATGGGTTTTGAGTTTGATCTAATCAACTCAGATTCTAAGGGTTCACTGGTTTGTGTTGTTCCTTCTACTTGATGAACTTCCTCAAGTTCAATATTAGAGCTATTTTTTCCTTCACTAAGGAACTCCTTTTCAAGAAAAACTGCTCTATTACTAATGAACAACTTTTGTTCTTCAGTATTGTAGAAGTAATATCCTTGGTTTCTTTCGGATAGCCGATGAAAAAACATTTGTCAGATTTGGGTTCAAGTTTGTCTGATTTTGCACGTTTCACATAAGCCGGACACCCCCAGACTCTCAGATAGGTGATAACCGGTTTATGTCCATACCACATCTCATGTGGAGTTTTAGAAACAGACTTACTTGGAACCTTATTAAGAATATGACAAGCTGATTCTAATGCGTATCCCCAAAATGATATTGGCAAGCTTGCAAAACCCATCATGGACCGAACCATGTCTAACAGAGTTCGATTCCTTCTTTTCGACACACAGTTATGCTGTGGTGTTCCAGGAGGAGTCCATTGGGAGAGAATCTCATTCTCTCTTAAATATGTCACAAAGTCATTGGAAAGGTATTCGCCTCCTCGATCTGATCGAAGGGTCTTAATACATTTTTCTGTTTGTTTTTCTACTTCTTTATGATATAGTTTGAACATTTCAAACGACTCAGATTTATGTCTCATAAGATAGACATAACCGAACCTAGAAAGGTCATCTGTAAAAGTAATGAAGTAGTAATATCCACCTTTGGTACAAGTGCTCATTGGTCCACATACATCAGTATGTACTAGACTCAATAGCTCTTTGGCTCTTTCACCTTTTCCAGTAAAAGATGACTTGGTCATTTTACCAAGAAGACAGGATTCACAGGTAGTTAATGATTCACAATCATCAATTCGAAGGATGCCCTCCTGAGTTAACCTGTTTAATCTGTTCTTATTGATATGACCCAGCGATGGTGCCAAAGATAAATGTCTATGACATCAGTTGTTCTAGGGCGCTTACTTGATTTGTACACTACATTCACAGGCTGTGATAATATATAAATGCCATTAGATAAATGCCCAGTCATTACAGTGATTCCATTCATAATGATATTCAAAGTAACATCCTTTATTAAAATTTCATAATTACTTTTGGCCAGAAGGCCTACAGAAATTATGTTCAACAAGAACGTTGGGCAAAAATGACAATCATTTAGTATAATGACATTTCTATTGAAAACTATTTCAAGAACTCCTAATGCCAGTACTGGAACTAATCTTCCATCGTCGACATTAAGGAATCTTTCATTGTCCTCAAATCTTCTAGTAACCTGTAGTCCCTGCAATGAATTGCAAATGTTAAAAGGACTCCCGGTATCCAATACCCATATCTGATTATCATATACAAAAAAATTACAAGGTGTTATCATATAAATACCTTGTTGAGCAACATCTTGCCCCTTTTTCTTCTTTGGCCTGTTTGGATCAAGTGTGGCAATGTAAAGAGGACAGTTCCTCTTCAATGCCCTTGCATCTTGCAATGAAAGCATTTAGCTTGACTTTTATCAACTTTCTTCTTCTGCATCTGACCACTTATAGATGTCCTAGCATGTTGCACCTTTTTCTTATTCTTTTTCTTCTTTCCTTTCTCAAAGGGTTGACGCCCTACCTTAGATCCTTCAACCACATTAACCAAACCCTTAGAGAGCTGGTTATCCTTCTCAAAGTTCTGTAACAACCCCAACAAACGTGGTAGTTGACTGCAGGCTTTGTCATTCGAAAATGAGTAAGGAAAGGTTGGAAGGATGGAGGCAAGGAATTCAGGATCGCATCTTTTCCCAACTGCTCATATAGGGGAAAGCCGAGCTTGCTAAGGAGTTCTATCTTCTCAATCATATACAATACATGATCAGTGACAGGAGATCCATTCCTCATTCGAGCATTAAAAATAGCACAACTAGTCTTGTGCCTTTCAACGTTGTTGGGTGTGCCGAAAGATTCATTCAATGCTTGAATGATTTCTTCCGGCTGAGCATTCTCGAATCGGCGACCGAATTCATCGTTCATTGCTACTAGCATGATGCAACGTACGCTAGTTCTATCATTGAGCCACTTCTGATAAGTGTCTTTCTCAGAACTTTGGGTGTTTGCATCAGGTATCTTTGGTGCAGATTATTCAGAATATATAGAATCCTCTCATGCTCAAGGATGATCTTAAGTTTTCTAAACCAGCTATTGAAATTTGAACCATTCAACTTGTCACTATCCAATAGGGACCTTAATGATAAATTAGTGACCATTTTCTGCATAAGAAAAAACTAAAGTTTATTAGTATATAAATTGATTCAGTCTAAAGACTTGGACTTTAGTCTAAAGATTCTTCCACTATTTTGTTCAAATTGGCAGCCTCTACACCCCAATTCGAAGAATTATTCTTAATTCTTTAGTGGGCACTAAGATCTACATAGACTACATACGGGCCCAAGTGAAGCTTGGCCAACCCATATGCATCTAAGAGTAGGTTCAAAACCAATTGTTTTTCCAAATAATTCTTAGTGTTCAGTTTTGCCCCATGTTCCTCTTCAGCAGGCATGGAGTGCCTCCACTAAAAGTTCTGGTTAGTCCAACCATTAAATGATATAATCAGTGTAACCTATCAATAGACAACCAAGCCCGAGTGAAGCTCGGCTCACCTGACTGTCTATTTAATAGTTACACTGACTTATCATATAATGAATGATAATTCCGATGGTTGACAAGCACCAGGCATGGAGTGCCTCTAATAATTATCAAGACATCGGACTCATTATCACCCACCTTAATGGGAGGCTATGATCTAGTTATCATATAACTATTTTATTTTAAGGACCTAATAATTTTAGAGGATTTAATAATATGAAGATAAATTGACTAATCAAGTTCTCTCACTGAATCTATGAAATCGGTAGAATGAAACAAGATTAAGTCAGGTTATGTGGCACCTAAATCAGTCAGACTGATTTTCTTACAGGCATGGGTCAACCAGAATCAGGTAAATGATCTGAATCATAAATGGTTCACCATATTGACCAGGTGAGTGAGATCGATGGGAGGGATATGCCATTAACTCGTTAAAGACGCATCAATACGAGTAGCTCCCAATTAAAAACCATTCGATCGTTGATCCTAGAGCAACTTGCCAACTCACCTTGACATCATATGGTTAACCAATTTTGATTTGACCATCTAAGAGATTCATGCTCAACCACGGAGCCTAATCTACTTCCATTTGGTTTAATCAAAGAGAAGGACATGATCACTACAACTATTGTTTGATTTAGAGCATTCTTAACCTAATCTAATTAATTTAGATTTGATCAAATACTCTTTTAGTCCAGTTGATTTAAACCTTAGGGTCTAACCCTTTATGGACTCGATTTAGCTAACCCAAAAGATTAAATATATTTCATGTTTACATGTCATATATTTCAATCAAGCATCACTTGCATTATGTTACTACTCATAATTCCTATATTTAGATCATATCTAAAAAGATTATGAATTAATATTTGACATTCAAATAAAACTCTCATAAATATTTGTTTGTTTCATAACATAGACTACAAGCCTTCATATCTCATATCTATGTTTTTATACTAAACATGCAAATATCATGCTTTTATACAACATCAATATAAAATATTTTTGAGAGTGTGTGTAATCTATGTTTTGATGCCAAAGCTCAATTTAAATTTTCTTTAGACTAAGCATCGATGATAAAACAATCGCATGGCAATATGTCACATAATACCTCATTGAATGGTAATTTGGATTTTTAATCCATCTAGTCATAATTACATAATTAATAAGAACATTAATTTACATGCAATAAATTAAATCAATATCGAAACCATTGCTCTCATACCATTTGTAGGGAGAAATAAACTCCGAGGCATGCATATTTTTAAAATTTGATAACTATTATCAATGCGGAAGCTAAAAGATTACATATTAATCTATCTAATGCATCAAGATCATATCTTTGCCTTATATATAGGATCGCTTGATCTAAAATATGCATATAAATAATCATCAAGATCATATCTTGATCCTCAACGTAAGAAGTCGTACTTCTTGCCTTGAATCATGCCTTAAGGTTTAGGGATCATATCACTTACCTTAAGGGTAGTTGGTAAATCCTTTTATGCTCTGCAGCCGTTCAATCGTCCAGCCTCTAGTATCGTCCACGCGAAGCCTCGAATGATCGGATTTCTGAGAGTGCTGGCTCACAGAAAAATGACTTTGCTGATCTTGAATCCTTCCACTTAATCTTCCTCCAAGATCCACCAAGCTTTTGCTAACACCAGAATCATCAGGATTTTCTATTCTAACCTTTTTAGAATTACAATCCACGATATGTCGTGTGTTGACCCAATTGATGATTTTGATGATTAACAAAACTATTTGAGTATAACTAATGGAGGCTCTAATGATTTTGATTAAGTGTTTCAGATTATAAGTCTATTGAATGATCAAAATCAGGAGTTACATAGTGTTCCGGATCGAATCTAATGTCTAGGTAAGAATTGCAGACATTAGAGTCGACTTCGAGAATCACAGAGCCGACTCCGAAACTGGCACGGGAGTTAGAGTCGACTCCGAGACTGTTAGAGTCGACTCTCACAGAAGAAGCAGAACGTCGATTTTTCTGACCCCAACCTAGAGTCGACTCCGGGTAAGTTAGAGTCGACTCCGGAAAAGGTTCTTGTCGACCCCAGAAAAGTCAGAGACGACTCTAGAAATATCGTTTTGAAATGCCTCGAGCTAGAGCCGACTCCAAAAAAGTTAGAGTCAACTCCAACCCACCTGGAACGAAAAATCAAATTGCCAGATCAGCTCTAACGGTAATATTTCTATTTTACCTTATTTCTAACGAATATATTTTGCTACAAGGTACACTCAACGGATAGTTTTCTTCCAAAAATGGTTTGAAAGAAATCTATAAAAAGGGAAGACTATTGTTCAAAAAAAGAAAAGAACGAAAGAGAACGGAAAAAAAGAGAGAAAATCTGAAATAGACAAATCCCATTTCAAAAATCCGAAAAAGAGAGAGCCTGAATCTCAAGAGGAAAACCTTCTTGCTCAAATCCACTCCACTCCAAAAAGCTCAAGAGGAATCCAAGGCATTCAAATCAAGTTTTTGTGGATTTCCCAACTTGGAGAAAGAAGTTCAGCTTTTTTCTTTTCAACCTTCTCAACTGCTTCAACTGTGAAGAATCGAAGCTGAGGCTTGATTCAACCTAGCAAGGAGAAGAAGAAAAGAAGAAAAGAAGAAAAGCTCAAAAGCCAACCATCTACAAATCAGGCTTTTCTAAACTTGTTATATTATTTGATTATTTGCTCATTAAGGAGCTTTTATTTGAAAATATATTTCATTTGTTTGTATCTAGTTCAATCTGGGGGATTGAACTAGTGGAGGTAGTCTTACCTCGGTTCAAGCTTGGTTAAGCTTGTGTTAGGGTTTTTGTGCTGGTGAGCCCTTGAAAACCAGCTGGGTTCGTTGTGCGCCCGGAAAAACAACAAGTTTGAGTTGTGAGCTTGTAAAACAACTCTGCTGTAATCTAGGGTGATTATAGTGTGGACCCAAGTGAATCTTGGGAGTGGACGTAGGTGTTGGATACACTGAACCACTATAAAATCTTTTGTGTTTGCCATGTTCTATTGACTCTATCTCTATCTCTATTATATTCACTGCACTTTATAGTTACTTTGCATTTGCCTTCATTAATCTCAAGCAAACTATTTTAAAAAGGCTAATTTTTTAAGAACCCAATTCACCCCCCCCCCCTCTTGGGTTGTCATCTGGGCCAACAATTGGTATCAGAGCTAGTGCTCATTAGATTTTGATCACACGATCAAGAGCTAAAGTTCCAAATGGCAACACAAGTTGGTTCTTTTGCTGAAGGTCATTCTACGAATAGACCTCCACTTTTTAATGGCTCAAATTATTCTTATTGGAAAGCTAGAATGAGGATATTCATTCAAGCTTCTGATTATGAGCTTTGGGGTGTTATAATTAATGGACCTAGTACACCCACACATGTTATTGATGGCACTATTGTTCCTAAGCCGAAAGGGACTGGAATGATAATGATAGGAAGATGGCACAGCTTAACGCTAAAGCCATGAATGTATTATATTGCTCATTAGACGCTAATGAATTTAATAGAATCTCCACTTGTAATTCCGCAAAGGAGATTTGGGATAGATTAGAGGTTACCCATGAGGGTACCAATCAAGTGAAAGAATCCAAAATAAATATTCTTGTTCACAAATATGAGTTATTTAATATGGAACAATCTGAAACCATTGCATGCATGTACACTAGATTTACAGATATTGTAAATGGTTTGAAAAGTCTTGGTAAGACATATACTAACTCCAACTTGTTCGAAAAATTCTTAGGTCTTTACAAGAATATGGGAAGCAAAAATGACTGCAATCCAAGAAGCTAAGGACCTCAACACTTTACCCTTAGAGGAGCTTCTAGGATCTCTAATGACCCATGAGCTAACTATGAGGCAGCATGTTGAGGAGGATTCAAAGAAAAAAAAGTTATTGCCCTCAAAGCTGCAAAAGAAGAAGAGAGTAGCAGTGATGATGATGATGATAATGATGAAGAGACTGCTCTCTTAGCAAAGAAATTTAAAAGATTTATGAGGAGAAAGAAACCCTTCCACAAGAAAAAATCTGGAGCTAAGTGGGAAGGAGAAAATGATAAGATTAAGGACAAGGACAAAGAAAAAGAGAAAGACCCTTGACGTGCTATGAGTGTAATAAACCGGGGCACTTTAGAAATGAATGTCCTAGATTGAAGAAAGCCTACAAAAAGAAAAGAAGGCTTATATGGCGACTTGGAGTGACAGCGAGGAATCTTCTTTCGAAGAAGAAGAACAAAAGAAGTCGCAAACGTATGCTTTATGGCGGACGACAACGATGAGGTAAGTTCCGACAACCCTTGCGATGAATTTGCCTTTGATGAACTTTTGATGCTTTTAATGAACTTGTTAGTGATTTCAAAGTTTTGAAAAAGAAATACAAGATTTTAAAAATAAAAACTTAACTTTCATTCAAGAAAAAGAAAATCTTAACAATGAAATTAAGAAACTTAAATCTAAAAATAAAATTTTAATGAATGAAAAGGAATCAATCTCAAATGAAAAAGATAAACTAAAGAATGAGGTTGAAAAACATAAAAACATAGTTGATAAGTTTACATTAAGTTCACTTAAATTAGACATGTTATTGAATAGTCAAAAAGCAGTTTTTGACAAAGCCGGACTAGGATAAACACTTTAAGAAAACAAAAATCACTTAAAAATATTTTTGTAAGTGCTGGCCAAAGTAATTTTACATGCTTTAAATGTAATCAATCAGGACATAAATCTTATGAATGTAAAATCCTAAAACCTAGTAAAAACCTGTATTAAAGGAAAGAAAATATGGGTTCCGAAAGGAACAATATTTGTTGCTACTAACCATGAAGGACCCAAGAAAGCTTGGGTACCTAAACATAAAGTTGATTTTATTGCAGGAATGTCTTGTGGCCAAGAGATCAAAGAGAAAGTGGTATCTTGATAGTGGCTGCTCAAGACATATGACGGGTGACAAAGAAGAATTCATCACCCTTGAAGAAAAGAAAGGTGGAGTTGTTACATTTGGCGACAATGGTAAAGGCCAAATCTTGGGGTTTGGTAACATTCAATAACTCCCTCCACATTTATTGAAAATGTACTTTATGTTGATGGTTTAAAGCATAACTTAATTAGTATAAGTCAATTATGTGACAAAGTTTTAAAGTATTCATTTGAATCTTCTTTATGCACTGTAGCTAATCCCATTGATAATAGCATTGTTTTTATTGGAATAGAAATGGCAATGTATACATGATTGATTTAGACAAATTGTCTACTAATAATCATTGCTTAGTTGCTGATAATGCTAATATGAATGAGATTGGTTGGTTGTGGCATCGAAGATTAGGTCACGCAAGCACACACCTTATTTCAAAACTAATTAAAATGGATTTAGTAAAAGGTTTACCTAAATTAGATTTTGAAAATAACAAAATATGTGATGCATGTCAGTTTGGAAAACAAACAAGAAGTTCTTTCAAATCTAAAAATATTGTTTCAACTTCTAGGCCTTTAGAGCTACTTCACATGGACCTTTTTGGACCAACTAGAACCACAAGTCTAGGAGGAAAGAAATATGGTCTAGTGATAGTAGATGATTACTCTAGATTCACTTGGGTAATGTTTTTAGCTCACAAAGATGAGACTTTCTCGATATTCATGAAATTCTTCAAGAAAGTAACAAATGAGAAAAACACTACCATAGTGTCTCTAAGAAGTGATCATGGAACTGAATTTGAAAATCACTTATTTGAAAGTTTTTGCAATGAAAATGGAATTAATCATAATTTTCAGCACCTAGGACCCCACAACAAAATGGTGTAGTTGAAAGAAAAAATAGGACTCTAGAAGACATGGCCCGTACCATGCTATGTGAAAGTAAACTCCCAAATACTTTTGGGCGGAAGCTATTAACACAGCATGTTACATCCTAAATAGAGCCTTAATAAGACCTGTTTTAAAGAAAACACCTTTGAATTATGGCATGATAGAAAACCCAATATAAATATTTTCATGCATTTGGTTGTAAATGTTTTATTCATAATAATGGTAAAAACAACTTAGGTAAATTTGATGCTAAATCTGATGAAGGAATATTTTTAGGTTATTCAACAACTAGTAAAGCATATAGAGTGTTTAACAAAGAAGCCTAATTGTTGAAGAATCTATTCATGTAATTTTTGATGAATCTTTAACATCTAGTTCCAAAAGGATTGATGTGAGGAAGATACAAACATTTGAAAAAGATCTTGAAAAACTTAATATCGATGTATCTTCAGATCATGAGCAAGAAGTTAAAGATAATGATTCACCTAAGCTGATGATATTAATACTAATCATAATGATATATATCTACCAAGAGATTGGAGATATGCTTATAGTCATCCCAAGGAATTGATTATAGGTGATCCATCTCAAGGAATAAGAACTAGATCATCTATGAGAAATATTAGTAATCACTTTGCATTTGTCTTTCAAATTGAACCTAAAACCATTGAAGAAGCTGAAAAAGATAATAATTGGATGCTAGCTATGCAAGAAGAATTAAATCAATTCACTAGAAATAATGTATGGACATTAGTGAAAGACCTAAATCATTCTGTTATAGGATCAAAATGGGTTTTTAGAAATAAACTAGATGAAAATGGCATAGTAATTAGAAACAAAGCTAGATTAGTTGCAAAAGGATATAATCAAGAAGAAGGTATTGATTTTGATGAAACTTTTGCACCTGTAGCTAGATTAGAAGCCATTAGGCTATTACTAGCATTTGCATGTCACATGAACATTAACTTATTTCAAATGGATGTCAAAAGTGCATTTTTAAATGGATTAATAAATGAAGAAGTATATGTAGAACAACCACCAGGTTTTGAAGATCACGAATTTTCAAATCACGTTTTTAAATTGCACAAACATTATATGGTTTGAAACAAGCACCTAGAGCTTGGTATGATAGACTAAGTAAATTTTTGATTGAAAATGATTTTACAAGAGGAAATGTTGATAAAACATTATTTTTGAAAAGAAAAGATAAAGATTTACTTGTAGTTCAAATTTATGTTGAT
Organism: Calamus simplicifolius; assembly: GCA_900491605.1. Classification (NCBI taxonomy): domain Eukaryota; kingdom Viridiplantae; phylum Streptophyta; class Magnoliopsida; order Arecales; family Arecaceae; genus Calamus; species Calamus simplicifolius. Next base: position 12,850 of record UESW01002214.1, on the reverse strand, counting down.
GACATTGTATTTGGTGCTACTAACGATCTTCTATGTCAAGAGTTTGCTAAGTTAATGCAGGGAGAATTTGAAATGAGCATGATGGGAGAACTCAACTTCTTCCTTGGACTCCAAATCAAACAAAGCAAAGAGGGTATCTTTATCAACCAAACAAAGTACACAAGAGAATTTTAAAGTTTGGTATGGAATCAATAAACCCCTCGGAACACCAATGAGTCCTTCATGCAAGCTGGACAAAGATGAAGAAGGTAAGAAGGTTGATCAAAAATATTATCGAGGTATAATCGGATCCCTTTTATTTAACTGCAAGTAGACCAGATATATGTTTGCTGTTTGCTTATGTGCTAGATTTCAGTCTGAACCTAAAGAATCACACTTAATTGCTGTTAAAAGAATACTAAGATACTTAAGTGGAACAAAAAATGTAGGTTTATGGTATTCTAGAGACTCAACATTAAATCTGATTGCATATTCTGATTCTGATTATGCTGGATGCAAGTTAGATAGAAAAAGCACAAGTGGTGCATGCCAATTTTAGGAAGTAACTTAATCTCATGGTTTAGCAAAAAGCAAAATTCGGTTGCATTATCTACTGCTGAAGCAGAATATGTTGCAGCTGGAAGTTGCTGTGCTCAAATCCTATGGATTAAGAGACAACTTGAAGACTATGGTATCACACTTGATAAGACACCTATAAGATGTGATAATACAAGTGCAATAAATCTAACTAAAAATCCAATTCAACATTCAAGAACAAAGCATATTGAAATAAGATATCACTTTATAAGAGAACATGTAGCCAATAATGAAATTTGTCTTGATTATGTGAATACTGAAGAACAACTAGCAGATATATTAACAAAACCCTTAAGTGAAGAGATTTTGTTATCTTAGAGGAGAATTAGGAGTTTGTGATCCTTTGGAATAGTTTTCTGAAACTCTTAAGGACATCTATCTAGATTTCATCATTTTCTTGAAAAATCTCGATATTCATTAAGGAAATCTATCTAGATCTTGATTCATTGTTTCCCCAATTGCTAAGGAACATTTATCTAGAATTTGATGATTAATTTGAATAGTTTCAAATCCTTGAAACTTGATTTTTTATCTCTGAAACTGTTAGAGTCGACTCTGACAGTTTGTGGAGTCGACACCTGAGTTTTTGATGTTCTGTCTAAGCAATTAGAGCCGACTCTGGCTTTTGTAGAGCCGACTCTAATTCGAGCGCTGACAGATTTTCTGGTTCGGAGCCGACACCCAGTTTTCGGGAGTCGACTCTAAGTCGAGCTAGGTCAAAAATAAAAAGGCGGAGTCGACCCCCAATCATTCCATCCGTCTCCAAAACCTCTCCAAAAAGCTCTAAAGCCTTTCCAACTTCCCCAATCTTCTCAAAGCCTTTGATTAAACTCTCAAATCTTCTCAATGGCACCTAAGAGGCGCGGTTTCGTCGGTGGAGCGTCCGTTCCAACGAGGAGACGCACTATTCGGAGGCAACCTTCGCCATCCTCCTCTTCGGCCACTCAAGAGGATTCCCCTCCTTCACCATCTTCACCCAAAGTTGATCATTTAGCCGGTAAGACCATTACAACTGGAAGAAAGGTGAATTTTGATTTCTTTGAGTCGGAAGGATTCACTATAGGAAGAAGTTTGAAAGAAATGGGGTGGGAAAAATCTGTTCATTAGATATCCCCACATATCCAGCCTTAGTGAGAGAGTTTTACAACGGTTTAAGTAGAGGAGAAGGTGGATTAATCAGTATAGTAAGAGGAACAAGAGTGACAATAACCACTGAGATACTTGGAATTTATTGGAAATGCCCACAATCGGTTTAATGGAATATCAACATGAGGATAGAAGTGGAGCATTGACAAGAATGCTAGGAAGAGATGTAACCGAGTTTGAGGAAATCTTGCAAATCAATTAAATCTGGAACTCAGGTTACTGCATAACATCTGTGGAAGAATCTTGTTTCCGAAAATTGGTAGATTCGAGTATGTCTCGGAGCGAGACGTTCTTTTAATGGATTGCATAATTACTGGAAGGCCAGTCAACTTAGCTGGCATGATGATTGGATATATGGCAGAGGCGGCTACAAAGAAGAGATCTACACTGCCATATGGTATGATTTTGACTTTAATCTTTAGAAGCCAAGGTGTGCTCATTATGGAGAATGAACCCCTAAGAAAATTGAGACACACTGACTATTATAGCATCTCAACTATTCATCGGATGGGCTTCAAGAAATTGAATGGTGTTTGGATGAAAGGAGGAAGAGAGGAAAGAGCAGAAAGAGATAGAGCAGAAGAAACCAGAGTAGAAGACATCCCTGGACCATCCACTGAGGGACCATCTGTCCCTGATCCATCTATTGCGGGACCATCTTCAGCTGGACCTTCAGAGGCCGGACCTAGTTCTATTCCCTCACCTCCACATCAGTCTATAGCAACTTCTGGGAGATTCTCTGATGAACAAATTGGTCAGCTGAGAGCTTTGCTTGCTGAGTATGATAGTCAGAGATCTCATGAAATTACTCAATTAAAAGAAGACTTTAATCAGTTGAAGGAAGAACTTAATTCGAGACTGGACATGATCTCCTTTACCTTAAGCAATTCTGTTGAATCCTTTGGTGCTGAACTTCACAAAATATTCGAAAGGATGGAAGGCATTGCTGATGGATCGGATCTTATGTTCATGCAACTGGTCAACTAAAGAAGGACATTGACCTTGCAGTCTCACAAATTGAAGCTTGCCTTGAAAACTTTAAGAAATCACAAAAGGATGATGTAATGGAAATCATAGGTCATTTGAAGAAAATTGTATTCAAACACATCTGACCTTGATTTTGATTTTGATAGTTTGTACTTAGGAATTTTTGAATATCTAATGTATTTCATTTTGGAATGTACATGAATCAACTAATGTAATGCTTCTTACTTATGAAATGCAATTTCACATTTTCAAATATTGACTGCTTGAATCCCTATGTTTTATTAACTTTCTTTATCTAAAACTCTCCTTATTGCTGATAACAAAAAAGGGGGAGAGATGGTTGAATATGCAAAGAAAGAAAGATTGAATATGAATATGCAAAGAAAGAAAGACTTGAAAATTTTAATGAAAGATGGTGTATATGCATAAAGAAAGAAAGAAAGGGGGAGAAATGATTGTTTATGCAAGATAACTTGAAATGTTAATCAGTTAAAATTCGATGCTTAATATAGGGGGAGCTATTCAATGCAGGGGGAGCTTAACAAAAAGCTCAATTGCAATTTTCTGCACATTAGATTAAATATTCATAATTGATGAATTATATTGAACTCATGCACAATTTTAAAAGTTTACTTGAATATTGGCATCAAATCCTTAATTAAAAATGTTTTAAGTTTCAAAATGACTATAATCTTTAGTTCGAATGAATTTTTGAATGCATATACTCAAAGTTTTTGTTATCATCAAAAAGGGGGAGATTGTTGACCCAATTGATGATTTTGATGATTAACAAAACTATTTGAGTATAACTAATGGAGGCTCTAATGATTTTGATTAAGTGTTTCAGATTATAAGTCTATTGAATGATCAAAATCAGGAGTTACATCGTGTTCTGGATCGAATCTAATGTCTAGGTAAGATTGCAGACATTAGAGTCGACTCCGAGAATCACAGAGCCGACTCCGGAACTGGCACGGAAGTTAGAGTCGACTCCGAGACTGTTAGAGTCGACTCTCACAGAAGAAGCAGAACGTCGATTTTTCTGGCCCCAACCTAGAGTCGACTCCGGGTAAGTTAGAGTCGACTCCAGAAAAGTTTCTTGTCGACCCCAGAAAAGTCAGAGACGACTCCGGAAATATCGTTTTAAAGTGTTTCGAGTTAGAGCCGACTCCAGAAAAGTTAGAGTCGACTCCAACCCACCTGGAACGAAAAATCAAATTGCCAGATCAGCTCTAACGGTAATATTTCTATTTTACCTTATTTCTAACGGATATATTTTGCTACAAGGTACACTCCAACGGATAGTTTTCTTCCAAAAATGGTTTGAAAGAAATCTATAAAAAGGGAAGACTATTGTTCAAAAAAAAAAGAACGAAAAAAAGAGAACGAAAAAGTGAGAAAATCGGAAATAGAGAAATCCCATTTCAAAAATCCGAAAAAGAGAGAGCCTGAATCTCAAGAGGAAAACCTTCTAGCTCAAATCCACTCCACTCCAAAAAGCTCAAGAGGAATCCAAGGCATTCAAATCAAGTTTTTGTGGATTTCCCAACTTGGAGAAAGAAGTTCAGCTTCTTGCTTTTCAACCCTTCTCAACTGCTTCAACTGTGAAGAATCGGAGCTGAGGCTTGATTCAACCTAGCAAGGAGAAGAAGAAAAGAAGAAAAGAAGAAAAGCTCAAAAGCCAACCATCTACAAATCAGGCTTTTCTAAACTTGTTATATTATTTGATTATCTGCTCATTAAGGAGCTTTGTATTTGAAAAACATATTTCATTTGTTTGTATCTAGTTCAATCTGGGGGATTGAACTAGTGGAGGTAGTCTTACCTCGGTTCAAGCTTGGCTAAGCTTGTGTTAGGGTTTTTGTGCTGGTGAGCCCTTGAAAACCAGCTGGGTTCGTTGTGCGCCCGGGAAAACAACAAGTTTGAGTTGTGAGCTTGTAAAACAACTCTGCTGTAATCAGGTTGATTATAGTGTGGACCCAAGTGAATCTTGGGAGTGGACGTAGGTGTTGGATACACCGAACCACTATAAAATCTTTGTGTTTGCCGTGCTTCTATTGACTCTATCTCTATCTATGTTTTATTCACTGCACTTTATATTTACTTTGCATTTGCCTTCATTCATCTCAAGCAAACTATTTAAAAGGCTAATTTTTAAAGAACCCAATTCACCCCCCCTCTTGGGTTGTCATCTGGGCCAACAGCCTCTTTCTTTTGAAGATCATTAATAACAGCAAGAATCCTTGGCCACCACTCCTCAGATATTTTTCAGCCTGTAGTGCCGAAATAAGCACTGAGGCTAGAAGTTTCTGGCCACCAGTAAAACTAAATTCGGGCTGACAAGGAATCTTGAAGTTGACTATCTTTCTGAAACAATCTACAGAAGCATGATAGGAAGCTAACCAATCCATGCCAAGGATAACATCAACGAATTTCAAAGGAAGGACAATAAGATTGGCATTCAGTTTCCTATCCTCAATGATAATCGGGCAGGATTTGCATATAGTATCAACTTTCATTGTATCACCATTTGGAAAGGCAATGTGTAACTCATGGTCTAGAGATTCAGGTGTCAATGATGCATTCTTGCCAAGGTAGGTGTCAGATATAAATGAATGCGTGGCACCCGGATCAATTAGAGTCTGAGCATAATCATTGCCTATCATAATCATTCCTGGACATAAATGAGATTTCATTTAAACAACAAGAATATAATGTCTAACTAGTTATTAATCCATTGCACAGGATAAGAATGTAACGCTAGATGTGAAATATTGGTATACCTGTCACCACAGAATTAGAAGCGGCAGCATCCTGCTGAGTGAGGGCGAAGACCCTTCCCTGAGTCCTCGGTGGCTGCTGCTGCTGCTGAATCGCTCCTTGACTGGAAGATGGCAGCTGGTTCTGTCGAAGAGGACATGTGGCTCTCTTATGGCCAGTCTTTCCACAGGAGAAACAGGCACCAGGTCCTCCACGGCAAGGTTTCCCCGGGTGGAAATTCCCACAGCGATAACAGAGAGCCTCTCTATTTGGTTGTCCTCCTGGGGCCTGGGGTACGCCTCTCTTCTTGGCATGAGCTGAGGGCTGACTAGCATTATGCCCTTTCCTCTTCTCTGCTGCTCCCAATCCCTCTGAACAGTATTCATATCTCTCTCAATTACTAAGGCCTTATTCACCACGGCACTATAAGTGGGAAGCTCAAATGCGTTGACCGCCTGCATCAGCCTGGGTCGAAGTCCCTCCGTGAAACGGGATCTTGGCCATTTCATTAGATACTATACTTGGAGCAAAACGGGCCAGCCTGGTGAATTCAGCTTCATATTGGGCCACCGAGAGATTCCTTTGCTCCAACTTGAGAAATTCTGTTTCCATCCTCCTCTGCATACTCCTGGGAAAGTACTTATCGAAGAATACCTCCTTAAACTGTTCCCAAGAAATAGTCTGACCACCCCGACGCTGCTCCTCTAATAACCACCAATCATAAGCCTCCCCTTGAAGGAGATAAGTAGCAAATCTGATCCTCTCCATCTCCTGACTACCATGGGCCATGAAGGCCTTCTCCATATCACGCACCCATCTCTCAGCATCAATAGGGTTACTAGAACCAGAGAAGGGAGCAGGGGCAAATTTCTTGAAATCTGCAAAGCTACGGCCGTTCCCCACCCAGGATTGAGATAAAGCAGACTGGGTCGGCGGTGCCGATGGAGTGGGTAAGGTCGGCTGCAGCTGCGGAACAGGAAGGGTAGTCTGTGTCGGAGCAGAAGGGGGTGTAGACTGAGTGGTCAAAGCCTGCTGAATCTGATGCTGCATGTCCCTCATAGACTGCGCCATACCCGAGAGAGCTTGAAGCATCTCGGACTGGAATTGCTGGTGCTCAGTTCCTACTGGGTTGGCAGGAGCCGAACCTCCAGTAGTCCCTTGACCCACCGGCTGATCAGCATTACCGGCCAGAGAGTCCTCCTCATACAGTTGGCTCCTAGTACGACGAGCCATATCTATATCCTGTTAAATTAAATGTGGTTAATATCATCATAAACTAAAATGTCAGGTGTCTCTAAGTATAATGTCGTTATAATATGTTCTCTATTTGTTATCATGTCCATATGGTGTCCCTAGGGTCATAACCTAAGCTCTGATACCATATAAGCTGTCACGCCCCAGACCCAAATATCGGGCTAGGGTGACAACCCGCCGCGTGCCGGGCACGCAAGGCGTCATAAAATTTTTCAACATAAAGCATCATTATAAATAAAGACCAAGTCAATACATTAATAAAAGTCTTGGGCTAACCCTTACACACCACAATAACAAAGTCTGGGCATCAAGCCCTACACATATGAAATATTGGGGCTACAACAGAATAATGGTCTTGCTTTATTCAATGGAAGATCCATCACCCCACCAATCCATCCTCAACCTTGTGGCTCTGATAAAAACATTGTAAGAATTTTGTGAGCTTACACTCAGTAAGTAAACCATGTTATACAGTTAAATCATAGCATAGCAATCAATAAGCATATAAATGATCTGCATGCATAAACATTTCACAATTACTCAGACATGCAATGTAAGTAAACCCACTGTTTACACTCTCAATGGTAACTGTAAATGCGACCCACGGCCCTGCGATATCTCAATAGTGTACCAGCCAGCATTCCCTTAAAGCATCCCCCTACTGAAAGGTCAAGATACCAGGGTCACGCCAATAATATAACCATCAGAACATCATTCCTATATCCCCTAAAAGGTCAATCCCCCAGAATCAAAGATGTATGGTACGAATGTATGAACCAATACGCAGAACACGTCCTCTAGACGTGTGTGTGGTATGACAGATAAAGGAGAGCCGTGGCGACACATAACAGTACCTCACATCACATCAATACATCAATACATCTCATGTAGTAAAACAGTGGATTATACTTACTGAACAATTGCATGTAATATATCACATCAATGTACATAATGCAACATGCATCTCTCATGCATAGCATCTCACACATATGCATAGCATCATGCAACTCATAGTATTCATCTACTTACACAATTAGCCAATAACAATTTACAATTTAACTACGCATATCCTGAACTAAATTATTTAATAAACTGATAACTGGCTTACTTACCTCAGTACGCAATCCAACAGGTATATAACAGCTATTCGGATGTCTGAGTACCTACAGGATCATTACACAATTAATCTATTAGAATATGAATATTAAATTGACCCTTAGGATTTCTACCCAAACTATTTCACGGGCCCTACTTTGGGCTCGAATATCTCCCACTATACACACCCAATGGGGAAGTAAAATACCCCATGAAACTAGAATTCACCCAGATTCTAGCCATATAATTATTTTTCTAATCCCGGCCCGTTACGGGGCCCAAAATCCAGCCCGAAATCACTGCACGGCCCAAAAGGCCTGAACCGGCCGGCCCAGCCGGCCCGGTTCAAATCTATCTCCCTCCCGATCCCCTGTTTCACCGAACAGGGGACGGGGACATGGCCGGCGGCCGGGGCCGCCGCCGGCCAAATTGAGGGCGGCCCGGCCGCCGGTGGCCGGGCCAGAGCCGGCCGCCGCCGCGGCCGGCCGCCAAATCCCTTCCTCTCTCCTCAATTTCTCACTCTCTCTCTCTTCCTCCGCGCGGCACGGAAGTGTGCCGGCGGCTCGGCCGGCCACCATGGCCGGCCGGACCTCCACCGGACGCACGCCCGGCGCCGGTGGAGGCGACAGGCCAAAGCTCGGGCCCGGCGAGGCGGCGAGCACGCTGCCGGGCCTGAACCAAGGGATGGACCGGCAACTCCCTCTCTCTGTCTCTCGCATTCTCTCTGACTCCCTCTCTATCTCTCTCTCTCTCTCCCGCTCTCTCTCTCTCTCTCTCTGAGTAGCAGGGGAATGTACCTGAGGATGAAGCGCGCCAGCATGAAGGAAGGAGTCCTCCTCCTTCCTATTTAATCACCTGCGCAGCGCCTCAGATCGGGGGTTTCCCGGAAGACTAAACGCTTCACCTGGAGCGAAGCGTCAGCCAGGGAACCCAACAGACAGGAGCTTGGTTCATCTGAACCAAGCTTGCTTCATCTGAACCAAGCCTGGTTCATCTGAACCAAGCCTGGTTCGTTTGAACCGGGTTACTACAACCTGGTACTTACAAACTCCAGGATTGGGACGGAAAGTCCATCCCCCGGACGTAGAACTCGGACAACCTCCGCATATACTACCAGTAGGGTACACCCCTTTAACCTGCCCCATTCATAACTATGGTGTTTCATTTCTTTATCTACAATACGATCAACCCTTTTGAAAGGTCGTAATGAGAAATAGAAACATCCGACCCATTCACGGCTGCAACCGATCTATCCGCGTTAGAACCCCGTTCGTCCACTGAGCCGAGCTAAAGATCGAAATAGCGTGTTACGACCGACCTAAAATGTTTTCAAAGCTTAGCTCAGATTCGGGCAGCTCGCAAGCCCCGGCCGACCTAAGTATTCTCCTAAAACCGATGTTCGGATTCGGGCCGCTCACAAGCCCCGGCCGACCTAAAATGTTTTCAAAGCTTAGCTCGGATTCGGGCAGCTCGCAAGCCCCAGCCGACCTAAGTATTCTCCTAAACCGATGTTCGAATTCGGGCCGCTCACAAGCCCCGACTGACCTAAAATGTTTTCAAAGCTTAGCTCGGATTCGGGCAGCTCGCAAGCCCTGGCCAACCTAAGTATTCTCCTAAACCAATGTTTGGATTCGGGCCGCTCACAAGCCCCGGCCGACCTAAAATGTTTTTAAAGCTTAGCTCGGATTTGGGCAGCTCGCAAGCCCCGGCCGACCTAAGTATTCTCCTAAACCGATGTTCAGATTCGGGCCGCTCACAAGCCCCGGCCGACCTAAAATGTTTTCAAAGCTTAGCTCGGATTCGGATAGCTCGCAAGCCCTGGCCGACCTAAGTATTCTCCTAAACCGATGTTCGGATTCAGGCCGCTCACAAGCCCCGACCGACCTAAAATGTTTTCAAAGCTTAGCTCGGATTCGGCAGCTCGCAAGCCCTGACCGACCTAAGCATTCTCCTAAACCGATGTTCAGATTCGGGCCGCTCACAAGCCCCGGCCGACCTAAAATGTTTTCAAAGCTTAGTTCGGATTCGGGCAGCTCGCAAGCCCCGGCCGACCTAAGTATTCTCCTAAACCGATGTTCGGATTCGGGCCGCTCACAAGCCCCGGCCGACCTAAAATGTTTTCAAAGCTTAGCTCGGATCGGGCAGCTCGCAAGCCCTGGCCGACCTAAGTATTCTCCTAAACCGATGTTCGGATTCGGGCCGCTTACAAGCCCCGGCCGACCTAAAATGTTTTCAAAGCTTAGCTCGGATTCGGGTAGCTCGCAAGCCGCCGACCTAAGTATTCTCCTAAACCGATGTTCAGATTCGGGCCGCTCACAAACCCGGCCGACCTAAATGTTTTCAAAGCTTAGCTCAGATTCGGGCAGCTCGCAAGCCCCGGCCGACCTAAGTATTCTCCTAAACCGATGTTCGGATTCAGGCAGCTCGCAAGCCCCGGCCGACCTAAGTATTCTCCTAAACTGATGTTCGGATTCGGGCCACTCACAAACCCCGGCCGACCTAAAATATTTTCAAAGCTTAGCTCAGATTCGGGCAGCTCGCAAGCCCCGGCTGACCTAAGTATTCTCCTAAACCGATGTTCGGATTTGGGCTGCTCACAAGCCCCGACCGACCTAAGTATTCCCTAGGTTACATTTGGATTCGGGCAGCTCACAAGCCCAACTAGCTCGGATGGCATGGAATCCCCTTCTAAAAACGATCGAGATGTTCCCACGACCCATGGCCGACAACAACAACCTGGCATAAAGGAGACAAAAATTGAAAAATAGAACAAAACTTTCTTTATTTCATCACCACCGAAACCGATTACAACTGCCTGAGGGGCATTACAAGGGCATCGAAATGCATAAAGCAAAAACGAGCACAAAGCTCGGGCAACTGCTCCAAAGCAGATCTGGGCAACCATGATGCTTCGGCGTCCGGACCGATAAATCAGACAAACCACGAAACGGTCAGCCCGCCTGGATGGTTGACGAAGCTGACCCTCCACGGCCCCCCTCGAACGAACCAAGAGGTCCAAAAGGAGGCATGGCCCGTGGATGCTGATTCTGAGGACCTGAGCAAACCAGCCAGCTCCCCTAGGGTGGGATGCTGGATCGCAGGCCGCCGCTCAACCAAGAAGCTCGGGGACCATCAGACCCCCGTTGCTCCCATATTCTCCTCCCCGTGGCAAGGATTCCCCTCAGCGAAGGGATGAGAATCCAGGTCAGCGAAGGAGGGAGTGTCCGTGCGTGCTACGGGGGTGTCGATACACTTCCTACCGTAAGCCCCCGTAGCAAACCACAAAGGACACACGGGAAGCGCATATGTGCGCTCTCCGTGTAATCTCTGCGGCTCTCCTGTGCGCTCTCCATTAATCTCCGGGACTCATCTCCTCAGGGCGAGCCAACCTCGGCGGCTCCTCTCACCCCAGCTATCCGGGGGAGGGTGACTTATGAAAGAAAAGTCCAGTCCTCCCACTCGAAACGCCAAAGATATGGGCATTGTGGAAACTCCAATAGGGAAGGGAACTTAGAGGATGGCCTAGCACGACCCCTCTTCCCCTTTTTTATAGGCGGAAGTGAACCGGGGGCAGCTATCAAAGCCAGAAGCCCCGAGATTCAAACACCTGGCCCATACCTCCACGTGGCCTCCCAGGATGGAAGCAATGCCCCATTGCGCGCCGAGCCCATCGCCTGAACCATGACGCATGCAAAGATTTCCTTTTGATCCCGAATCATGGTTATTAAATGCAAGAATCACCCACTGATCTTACGGACACTGACAGGTCCAGGAGATCGTCCTACGAAAGTAACATCCTCCAATGATAAATGGGTGCGTGCACCGTACGATAAAACGCCTGCATGGAAAAAGACCAACGCCATAAAAGCCTTTCGGAAAGCGCCGGAGCAGTTTTTGCTCCCCACAGAGCCGTATTATCAAATCCGGTGAAATAAAAACCGATTTGCCTGCGAAACGGCAGAGCACTGGCAGGCAGCAAAAAGCATGAAAACCGATTGTTCATCGATTGCCCCCAAGGTGTTAATCGCTCGAAGAACTTGTGCACAAAATTGAACATCTCAAAACAAAAATGAACGCGAGGGCTACGCAAACTATTCTTCCATTCACCGAAAAAGGGAGTGACAAAAAGAATGAAAAATACATCAGCCCTCACAAGGGGCTCACCATTGTCTCCCAGAACCGCCGACCGTTCTCCCTGATCCGCGCAAGGCTACCCGCCTGCTGTTGGAGAGACCCACGCACCTCTCTAAGCGATCATTAACCGCACGGAGGTGCATGATCTCCCTGGTGGAAGGCGATCACATATTGTTCGGTCGCCTCCTGGAGTCATTGTCGACTCGCCAACAAGGAGGCCAGGACCTCCCCATCGATGATGGTCTGAGCGGCTCCGACGAGCCCCCCAGTGAGTGTTTAGCAATCGTCGGCTGGTGCTCCGTTTGACCTTCCGCCATCCTTGGAAGCCATTCCATCGGCACAAGCTCGTTATCAAGCTAGCAAAGGTCGTCGAATGAAATGGCCAACAATAACCGGACCCCCCATCAGTATTTAAACCGATCCAAGCAAGAAATCTACCTGCTCCAGCCATCGGCCCTCGGCCACCGACATAAAATCCCGTCATATGTCGCCGCTTTGGTAACCACTCTCATCCATTGGCCCTAGCCGACCTGCCTCACCCGTCGGCCCTAGCCGACCTATTTCATTCGTCGGCCTAGCCGACCTACCTCATCCATCGGCCCTAGCCGACCTATTCCGTCCGTCGGCCCTAGCGACCTACCTCACCCGTCGCCCTAGCCGCCTATTTCGTCCATCGGCCCTAGCCGACCTACCTCACCCGTCAGCCCTAGCCAACTATTCGTCCGTCGACCCTAGCCGACCCTACCTCACCCATCGGCCCTAGCCGACCTATTCCGTCCGTCGGCCCTAGCCGACCTACCTCACCCGTTGGCCCTAGCCGACCTATTTCGTGTCGGCCCTCCGACCTACCTCACCCTCGCCCTAGCCGACCTATTCCGTCTATCGGCCCTAGCCGACC